>CAJNDS010000225.1:600000-610000 GCA_905221605.1 Symbiodinium natans | reverse complement strand
TTTAGGGTTTAGGGTTTAGGGTTTAGGGTTTAGGGCTTAGGGTTGAGGGACTCTGTTTGGGCTAGACCTGCGACTTGAGGGGGTAAATTCTACAAAGCTGCGGGGAAGACGAGTCCCAGGTAGGGTTTAGAGCTTGGCTTAGATCATCTGTGCCGGGCCTCCCCCTCCCCACCAAAAAAAAAAACAGGCCATTTGCTACAGCCCCTAAACCCGAAACCCTTAAACCCCAAAACCTAAACCCTAAACCCTAAACCCTACACCCTAAATCCTAAACCCTAAACCCTAAACCCTAAACCCTAAACCCTAAACCCCAGCTCGCGGAGCTCACACAAGGTGCCATCTACTACATGCACGAGAACCACGTGTGCCACCGCGACCTGAAGCCGGAAAACTTCCTCTTCATGACCAAGGCTAGGCCCTTCCTAGCGATTTCGGGTGAAGAGACTAGGGTTTAGGGTTTAGGGTTTAGGGGTTTAGGGTTTAGGGTTTAGGGTTTAGGGTTTAGGGTGTAGGGTTGAGGGTGTAGGGTTTAGGGTTTAGGGTTTAGGGCTGAGGGCTGAGGGTTGAGGGTTTAGCTGGGGTCTCTTCTTAGTTTTTGCAGGTTGGAGGGGTGTAGGGTTGAGGATTTAGGGCCGGGGTCGCTTCTTGAGGTTTGGGGGGGATTAGGAGGTTTAGGGGTTTAGGGCTTTAGGGTCTGGGGAGTTTAGGAAGTTCCCCGGGAGTGGGAGGTTTACGGGTATAGGGTTTTCGGATGTTTAGGGGTTTGAGGGGTTGTTTTTTAGAGGGTTGCAGAGGGTTTCGTGTGTAGGTTTGAGGGTCTAGGAAACCCTAAACCCCAAACCGTAAACACCCTTAGGGGACTCCCGGGTTTGGGAGGATGGAGGATCACGGCCTGGGGTTGATACCTTGGTTCGAGAGGCAACCCTCAACCCTCAACCCTAAAACCCTCAGCCCAAACCCTAAACCCTCCATCCCAAACCCTTAAAGAGGGGTTGGGCTCAGCCTTAAACCCTATCAGCCCTAAACCGAAACCCGAAACCCTGCACCCTAAACCCTACACCCTAAACCCTAAACCCTAAACCCTAAACCCCAAACCCCTAACATAAAGGCCCCAAACCAAGACTCGTGAAGGATCCCATCGAGAAGAACTTCCTGAAGATCATCGACTTCGGCTTGAGCTGCAAGTTCATCCCTGGCAAGGCTTGGGAGTTTTGGGGGTTCAGGGTTTAGGGTTTAGGGTTTGGGGTTTGGAGTTTAGGGTTTGGGGTTTAGGGTTTGGGGTTTAGGGTTTGGGGTTTAGGGTTTAGGGTTTTGGGGTGCCTTTGCGCGGTTTTCTGTGTGGCCAGACGGAGGGGTTCTGACAGGATTCTAGAACACTGCACCCTGACCCTCGTGCTCTGAACCGTAGATGCAGACATCAAAGGAGTTTCGAACATGGTGTCCAGGCTTTCCTCACCTACTGTGGCGCTCGAACTTCCTCCTTAACGTTGCGTACTGCTAATTTGCCAGGGTATGGCTTTCTCTCAGAATCGGGGGCCCTTAAAGAATAGGAACCCGAGTGCCCACAAGTAAGGACCCCTGTTTGGGAGATTCCCGTCGTTTTTGGACAAGAGGAACATACCTTAGCTGACTGGATCATAACAACACGACCACTGCTGTCCCGTGGTTCCCAGCTTAGCACTACCATGATGCTTCCCCACCATGATGGATTAGGGTTTAGGGTTTAGGGTTTAGGGTTGAGGGTTTAGGGTTTAGGGTTTAGGGTTTAGATGCTTCGCACTGCTTTTGTGTTCTGATGATGGCTGGGCTCTCTGCCTTTCTTTTAAAATGAGTATGGTGGTTTCCCAAACCATGGTTCCCTTTTTTGGGGCCTTTTCTCATTAAGGGAATCCTTCTATTTGGGGGTCTATTTTAGGGGTCCCGCTTTTCCGTAAACCCCCACATATTTTTGTGGAGGTTGTGTGTAACAACAAGTCACAGCTAGTCGTGAGTAGGTGTCAGAACGTGCCACGCAGGGACTTCTGAGCTTCAAGCGCGCACTCCGTTTGGCGTTTAGGGTTTAGGGTTTTAGGGCTTTAGGGCTTTAGGGTTTTAGGGTTTAGGGTTCGGCTGCTGCCGCCCTCCTCGGGCATGCTGCGCGTCTGGAGCCTTTCAGGGGCAGAGCTGGCCGTGATCAACGTGAAGAAGGTCCGAGAGGCGACCAGTCTCAAGGTGGCCCTACGCCGGCTGCATGGCTTCCCTGTCTGCCTTCAACAGCTCCTGAGGGATGGTGGTAGACTGGATGATGATGACCGGCTATATGCCCCTAGTGACGTACAGCTGGTCCTGCTGTCGTCCTTATCTACCCATGAGCAGCAGGGCGAAGCCGCGAGGGAGCTGCTCTACTTTGCCGCCAAGAAGAATCATGTCGAGACCGGGCGTCTGCTGTTGGAGGCCGGAGCCAGCTCAGAACTCCGGGACGCGGAAGGCAACACAGCTCTCATTTGTGCAGCTATGTCCGGCAGTGCGGAAGTTGTGCAGCTGCTGTTGAAAGCTGGGGTGGACAAGGACTTCCAGGGCTCCTGTGCAGAGACGGCCCTAAGTCATGCAGCTTACGGCGGCCACACGGAGACAGTGCAACTGCTGCTCGAAGCTGGTGCCAACATGGACCTCTGCCACCCGCACGATGGCAACTCACCTCTAAGCAGTGCAGCCGAGGCAGGCCATGTGGACATTGTGCGGTTGCTGCTCGACGCTGGGGCTTTCGTGGATCCGCTGGCCCTGATTCATGCAGCTGACCATGGCCATGAAGAGATTGCAACATTGCTGCTGGAACATGGAGTTCCGACGGATTTCGGGCTGCATTGTACAGGCGACACGGCTCTCATCTGTGCGGCTCGACGTAGCCAGGTTGAGATTGTGAGGTTGCTGGTGGGAGCAGGTGCCGAGACGGACGTACAGACGAAATCCGGCGGCACGACTCCTCTCATTTTCGCTGCCTTGCTTGGTGAAGTGGATATCGTAGGCCTTCTTGTGGAGGCATCGGCCGACTTGGATATGCAGGATGCCTCTGGCAACACAGCTCTCATGTGTGCCGCTCGCAATGGTCATGTAGACATTGTGCAGTTGCTCGTAGGAGCTGGTGCAGACAAGCATCTAGTAGATCGGTCTAGCCGCTCAGCACTTAAGCAAGCAGCTGCGGCGGGCCAACGAGAGCTCATGCAGCTTCTGTTGTGAAGAATGTTTCGAGTGTTGCTGCACCTCACCTCCCGGTCTTTTACCCCCCCCCTGGTTCAAAGTAGGACCCTGACCCCCTAGCTGATGAGTGGGGCTTGCTGCTTTTTTCCTTGATGATTTTTTTACGTTTTGAATTTTAGATACCTTCAAGACCAAAGGCGGGCCTTCATCCCCAAGAAACCTGCAAGCCCGCCTAAGGATCGATCCTCGCATTTAAGGGCATATGGGGCAAAAACCATCTGGAGGGCTTGGGCTTTGGATTTGGGGTTCAGGGTTTGGGCTTTAGGGTTTAGGGTTTGGGGTTTAGGGATTTTAGGGTTTGGGGTTTAGGGTTTCGCCATGCTTCAGGGTTAGATGCCCTTAGCCCTTGGAGGAGACTGAAGCCCTAAACCCTAAACCCTAAACCCTAAACCCTAAACCCTAAACCCTAAACCCTAAACTCTAAACCCCAAACCCTAAACCCTAAACCCTAAACCCTAAACCCTAACCCTAAACCCTAAACCCTAAACCCTCAAACCCTAAACCCTAAACCCTAAACCCTAAACCCCAGACCCTAAACCCTAAACCCTAAACCCTAAAGCCTAAACCCTAAACCCCAAACCCTACTGTAAACCCCAAACTCCAAACCCAAGAATTGGGGCAGCCCTCTGAGCTTCAAGGCCCTTCACCCCCAAACCCTAAACCCTAAACCCTAAACCCTAAACCCTGAACCCTAAACCCTAAACCCTAAACCCTAAACCCTAAAGCCTAAACCCTAAACCCTAAACCCTAAACCCTAAACCCTAAACCCTAAACCCTATTCCTAAACCCTAAACCCTCTCCGAAACCCCCCTGTCTCTTGCCGCCAGCCCTTGTCCACCAAAGCCGGAACGCCCTACTACGTGGCACCCCAGGTGCGTCCGCGGGTTTAGGGTTTAGGGTTTAGGGTTTAGGGTTTAGGGTTTAGGGTTTAGGGTTGAGGGTTGAGGGTTGAGGGTTGAGGGTTGAGGGTTAAGGGTTTCGGGTTCAGGCACATCCGTGGCTTGGAGAGCTTGGGATTTTGGGTTTTTTAGGGTTGTTTTTTTAATTAAGTTTTTTTTTTTTTTTTTTTTTGGGGGGGGGTTTAGGGTTAAGGGTTGAGGGTTTTGGGTTTAGGGTTTAGGGTGTGCAGGGGCTAGCGGCTTTGTAGGGTTGTTGCGGCTTCCAGGGTTTTTAGGGGTTCATGTTTTAAGGGTTTTTAGGGGTTTAGGGTTTAGGGTTTAGGGTTTAGGGTTTAGGGTTTAGGGTTTACCCTAAACCATAGTTTTTGGGGTTATTAGGGGTTGTCTTTGGCTAAATGGGGCTTTACTATAGTAATCTCACTTAGGCGTTCAATGAGGCTTTAGGCATAGGGTTCTAATCTAATTGGGGGGGGGGGGGGGGGGGGTGGGCGGTATGTTCCCTAATACTCCCTACTACTCCCTAAGGCTCCCTAAGCTTTCCTAAGGTTCCCTAGGTACCGACCCCCAACCCTAAATCCTAAATCCTAAATCCTGAATCCTGAAACCCTAAACCCTAAACCCTAGGCCCTAAACCCTAAGCCCTCAACCCTCAACCCTCAACCCTAAACCCTAAACCCTAAACCCTAAACCCTAAACCCTAAACCCTAAACCCTAAACCCTAAACCCTAAACCCTAAACCCTAAACCCTAAACCCTAAACTGCAGGCTTTCAGGGTCCCTTTTTGTGGCTTTAGGTCCGCTGCCTCGAGGCTCTTGGAGCCGATCCTTGTCAAAACCCTGACCCGCGTAACGCTACGCTAAGGTGGAATGACAAACGTGGGTTGGGGTTTAGGGTTTAGGGTTTAGGGTTTCGGGTTTAGGGTTTAGGGTCTAGGGTTTAGGGTTTAGGGTTTAGGGTTAGGGTTTAGGGTTTAGGGTGTCGGGTTTAGGGTTTCGGGTTTTAGGGTTTAGGGTTAGAAGACCCATCTGGGATGGTGGGTCGTGATGCATCCCAAAGATGCTATGCTACGGGAGAGCCCCACGTGCTCCGGTACGGAAGGACGGCCGCGAATCACTGACGCGACTGGAGCCGTGTGTTACTGTTCCTGCCGACGATTTCAGCGAATATGCATACCAGGAGCTTTTGAAGGATCCAGAAATGGGTGGCTTGGAAGAGGAATTTCCTGGGCCGAAGAGGCCCTTCTTCGCAGGATGGTGATGTGTGCAACTCACGTCCAAGCCGGCGTTGAAGACCGAGCAGCTAAAACACAGTCTTTCGCCCCAGGTCGAAGCTCTACACTTTCAACCCCAAAACCCCTGAAGCAAGCAAACCTGCACACCTACCCACCCTCTGACACGCCATTTACAAGAAAACGCCCTAGACCCCTAAAACTCAGAACCGCCTCATCAGCCTGCTCCTAGGCCACAATGCCAAACCGAAAGCCTAAACCCCGAAGCCCCGAGCCCTAAACCCTACACTCTTATCCCCTAAAACCCCAAACCCTGCTACTTAGTAGCTGAATGAGTACACTTTACTACACTTTTTGGGATACCAGAATCCCCGATAGAACTGAAAGTGTACAGTTTTTGGGGGGCTTATGAACTAACTCAGCAACTAAGGTTAACCCTAAACCCTAAACCCTAAACCATCAACCCTAAACCCTAAACCCTAAATCCTAAATCCTAAACCCTAAACCCTAAACCTCAAACCCTAAACCCTAAACCCTAAACCCTTAACCCCAAACCCTAAACCCCTAAACCCTAAACCCTAAACCTCTCTACCATATAACCCTAAATGTTAAACACGAATTTGGCGTTTCGACCCCCATTGTTCAGCACGAATTCGGCGTTTTGACCCGTCTGACCCGTTTGGCCCCCCCATTGTTCGGCACGAATTCGGCGTTTTGACCCGTCTGACCCATTTGGCCCCCCCATTGTTCAGCACGAATTCGGCGTTTTGACCCGTCTGACCCATTTGGCCCCCCCATTGTTCAGCACGAATTCGGCGTTTTGACCCGTCTCCCATTTGGCCCCCCCATTGTTCAGCACGAATTTGGCGTTTTGACCCGTCTGACCCGTTTGGCCCCCCATTGTTCAGCACGAATTTGGCGTTTTGACCCGTCTGACCGATTTGGCCCCCCATTGTTCAGCACGAATTTGGCGTTTTGACCCGTCTGACCCGTTTGGCCCCCCATTGTTCAGCACGAATTTGGCGTTTTGACCCGTCTGACCCATTGGCCCCCCATTGTTCATTGTGGCGTTTGACCCCTTTGTGATTGCTTCTTGGTTCGTCTGAACAGAATTGAAGAAAACTTTTGCATTTTCGTAATGCTATGGTTCTTTGGGCGGGTGGGTTATTTCCGTTTGCCTACACACACCGCTGGCCTAGTAAAAGCTCGAACTTGAGATGCTGCAACCCTAAACCCGAAACCCTACCCTAAACCCTAACCTAAACCCTAAACCCTACACCCTAAACCCTAAAACCTAAACCCTAAACCCTAAACCCTAAACCCTAAACCCTAAACCCTAAACCCTAAACCCTAAACCCTAAACCCTAAACCCTAAACCCTAAACCCTAAACCCTAAACCCTCCGAGGTCCTGGCCGGTAATTACGACCAGCTCAGCGACCTCTGGAGCTGCGGCGTGATCATGTACGCGGCGGCCCTTGCTTTTGTGGTGAAACAGGGTTTAGGGTTTAGGGTTTAGGGTTTAGGGTCTAGGGTTTAGGGTTTAGGGTTTAGGGTTTAGGGTCTAGGGTTTAGGGTGGGTTTAGGGTGTAGGGTGTAGGGTACGCGGCGGCCCGAGCTTTTGTTGCGATACAGGGTTTAGGAAACTGAGGGGGGCGGGGGGGGGGGAGGGTTACGGTTTGAGGTTTAGGGTTTGGGGCTTAGGGTTTCGGGGTTTAGGGTTGGGGGTTTAGGGTTTAGGGTTTAGGGTTTGGGGGAGTTTGGGGTGTAGGTTACCTACTCAATCCCCGAAGCCCCAAACCCCAAACCCCAAACCCCAAACCCCAAACCCCAAACCCCAAATCCCAAACCCCAAACCCCAAACCCTAAATCCTAAACCCTAAATCCGAAACCCCAAGCCCCAAGCCCCAAGTCCCAAGCCCCAAGCCCCAAGCCCCAAACCCTAAACCCTAAAGCCATAAAACCCTAAAACCCTAAAACCCTAAAACCCTAAAACCCAAAAACCCTAAAACCCTAAAACCCTAAAACCCTAAAACCCTAAAACCCTAAAACCCTAAGACCCTAAAACCCTAAAACCCTAAGACCCCAAAACCCTAAAACCCCAAAACCCCAAACCCCAAACCCCAAACCCCAAACCCCAAACCCCAAACCTAAACCCTAAACCCTAAACCCTAAACCCTAAACCCTAGACCCTCTCCTCCCCCAAAGCCCCCAAATCAAAGGTCCTCCTCTGCGGCTACCCGCCCTTCTTCGGTGACACCGACTCCGAGGTTCTGGCCAAGGCGCCTTTGGAGGGTAGGGTTTAGGGTTTAGGGTTTAGGGTTTAGGGTTTGGGGTTTGGGGTTTGGGGTTTGGGGTTTGGGGTTTGGGGTTTGGGGTTTGGGGTTTGGGGTTTGGGGTTTGGGGTTTGGGGTTTGGGGTTTGGGGTTTGGGGTTTGGGGTTTGGGGTTTGGGGTCTGGGGTTTGGGGTTTGGGGTTTGGGGTTTGGGGTTTGGGGTTTGGGGTTTGGGGTTTGGGGTTTGGGGTTTGGGGTTTGGGGCCTGTAGGGTTTTGGGTGCAGGGTTTGAAGGGGTTCAGCATTTTTTAGATTTTAGGACGGGCCTCGTTTTTTGCTCTCTATATATATATATATATTTTTTTTTTATTTGTTTTGTTTTATAACTTTTTTGGGGGGTGTTCCTTTATGGTGCTTCTGTTCTTTTTTTTTGGGGGAAGTTTTTTCTTGAATTGTGTTGTGTTTTTGAGGTTCCTGCAGGGCCATTTTGGGGGTGGTTTAAAGCTTTTTGCATGTTTCTGTATGGTTGTTAGGTTTTTGTTTCTTTTGGAGGGAGAGGCTAGGATTTAGGAGAGTGTTTCAGAAAACATGGGTTACAGGATTTGGGGTTTATTGAACTTGTAGTAGGGCTAAGTGTTATTGTAGGGTTTAGGACAAATGTTGCACCCTCTTTAGTCTGTGGGTCCCCCCCCTCCCTCAAGAAAAGTAATGAAAACAAACAGTCGAAGCTGGTTTTCGCCCTGTATACGGTCCACAGGTTTCATATGATTCTAGTAGGAGGAGTTTGTATAAGCGTTAAAGGGACAGCGATGCCCGGCAATTGATTTTACAGGCGCGAAGCGCGGAATTTTACTACGACACCCGGACGATTTGACTCAATCTCAACCACCTCGGATGCTCCAAGCCTCCCTAAACCCTACATCCTACACCCTAAACCCTACACCCTAAACCCGAAACCCTAAACCCGAAACCCCCTCCCTTAACCCCCCCTTAAGCTTTGTCGTACACGCTCAGGTGCGCTTGGGCAACTTCAACTTCAACCCCGCGGACTGGAAGAACGTCTCCGAGGAGCCCAGAGACTCCCACGGGTGCTAGGTGCTGCACCCTTTAGGGTTTAGGGTTTAGGGTTTAGGGTTTGGGGTTTGGGGTTTTGGGTTGAGAGTTCTGACTTGTGAACCCTTAGCCCTCCCCCACACAAGCTTTCTGAACCTTCAAGCCCTCACCCCAAACGTGAAACCCCTAAACCCTAAACTATATACCCTAACTGAGCCCCATAAGCCCTGAACCCTGCAAACCTGAAACCCTAAACCCTAAACCCTAAACCCTAAACCCTAAACCCTAAACCCTAAACCCTAAAGCCTAAACCCTGTTTGCTCTGCAACTTGTTGGCAAGGATGCCAAGAACCTGATCCGCCTGGGATCCCAGAACCTTCCTGGGGCTGCGACTATGCAGGGCTTAGGATTTAGGGTGTAGGGTTTAGGGTTTAAAGGGTTTAGGGTTGAGGGTTTAGGGTTGAGTTTTAGGGTTTGGGGATAAAGGGCTTAAGCTTTAGGGGCCGAGGGATGTGGGTTGTTGGTTCTCGGGGCCAAGGGGTTCTGGCTGTTCATCAACAGCCAGATCGTCGCGATCGGCAGGACGCTTCTGGAGTTCCTCGTTTAGGGTTTAGGGTTTAGGGTTTAGGGTTTAGGGTTTAGGGTTCAGGGTTCAGGGTTTAGGGTTTAGGGTTTAGCCGACAAGGCATATGGTGTGTGGGCAGATGCTGAACAAGTTCCAAATGCCCCTCCCCCGAGCGCCCTCCCTCCCTAAGCCCGCAGCTCTAAACGTTAAACCCTCATCCATAACGAGCAGCTCTAGACTTTGAGCCCTAGTCCATAACGATTTTTTGAAGTGGATGTTCCTATTCAGAGAGACTGAAGCCCGAGGCATCTCAGATCGCCTGCTGAAGATGACCCCCCCCCCCTAAACCCTAAACCCTAAACCCTAAACCCTAAAACCTAAAACCTAAACCCTAAACTGAACCCTAAACCCTGAACCCTAAACCCTAAACCCTACAGACCCAAGACTGCAGAGGTCACCTGCTGAAGATGAATCCCAAGGACCGCTACACCGCCGAGCAGGCGCCCAGTTCCAGAGAGCCCTCTGGCCGCCCCTAAAGCCCAAAACGAATGAAGGGTTTAGGGTTTAGGGTTTGGGGTTTAGGGTTTAGGGTTTAGGGTTTAGGGTTTAGGATTCAGGGTTTAGGGTTTAGGGTTCAGGGTTTAGGGTTTAGGGTTCAGGGTTTCACGCTTTAGTTTTTAGGGCTTTCGGTTTTAGGGCTCCGGGGGGTTGATGCCTGCCAAGCGCGCCAGGCCCTGAACCACGA
>CAJNDS010000225.1:585000-597500 GCA_905221605.1 Symbiodinium natans | reverse complement strand
CAGGATCCTTCATTCCAACCATCAGAGGACCTTTCGGCTTGGAGAAAGGGCCGCCACGATGCCCGAGGTCGGGCACGATTGGCTTTGTAATTGGTAGCGGAGCCGTGGCTCCGACTACCTGGGTTGGTAGTGTTTCGTCCCTAGGCAGGGACCAGTGTTCAATAGTAGACTCCAGCAATGTCGGGCGCAGATGAGCGTTCACTCAAACGCTTCAATGGCGAAGAAGATGACCCGGGACGACAGCTGCGCAGATGGCGTGCATGGGCCGAAGCTAAGATGTACACCATGGACAAATTGACAAACAAGCAGCAAGGCCCCTTCTTGTACACCCTTCTCGACGGAAAAGCGTTAGAGGCCGTGGAGCACCTGGAGCTCAGCTCACTCCAGGTGGAGGATGGGGCCAGCAAGATCCTCGCCGTGCTCAAGGAGAGGTTTCCTGAAAAGGAGGCCCATGACCAGATGGGCGAGGCTCTTGGCGAAGTGTTCGGCTTGGCAGCTCGCGAGAACGAGACAGTTCAGCAGTGGACCGCTCGAGTGGCAGAGGTCTTCACGAAGTGTCATCGGAAAGCCGATGTCAAGTTTCCATCCCCTGCTCAGGGATGGATTGCTTTGAACTGTGCTGGCTTTAGCGAGGAGCAGAAGGCGATCATCAAAGCCAAGGCTCAGGGCAAGTTGGACCTTGAGTCTGTCACCTCGGCGATGAGATCCTGCTTCCCCCTCTACAAGGCCGGTTCCAAGGCCAAGCGGCCTACCACAGCGTTCCTCGCAGAGCCTTCCGAGATCGACGAGACGATTGAGGCGCCGGAAGACTTCGCAGATGTGGAGGCATTCCTTGCAGACCACCAGCTGGGAAGTGACCCAGATGAAAGCATCCCAGAGAACGAGGCTGCAGAAGCCCTTGCAGCCACATGGAAGGAACGTCGTGCTGAAATAGCCCGCTTCAAGAAAGATCGCAAGTTTGACTCTGCCCAGCACAGCAAGAAGTCATTCAGAGTTGAGATCGAAGAACTCAAGCGAAGGACACGCTGTCGGAAGTGTGGTCGAGTGGGCCACTGGGCCAGAGAGTGTCGCTCTGGAGGTGGAAAGGGCGGCTCCTCGTCTTCAGCAGCCAGCAGGCCGACGGCTTCGTCTACGACTGGCGTAGTGGAGGCGCAGCTGGTCGAGCAGGAGGTGTCCCTGGCGCAGTACGAAGTCGACCCCGCTGAGGAACCCTCCGATGTGATGTTCGTTGGAATGGCTCAGGTCGCCGCTCAGGCAGGAGTGCCTGTTCTGGCGGCGGGACTCGTGTCTTCACCGGGTTTCGGGGTTGTAGACTCCGGCTGTGGACGCACGCTCATCGGAAAGGACACGCTCCAGCAGCTCGAGGCAAAGATAGGCAGCATGATCGGCAAGACGCTTGAGACCTACCAGGCCACGAGTTCGTTCAGGTTCGGGAATGGCGCCACGGAGGTTTCAAGCATGGCCGTGAAGATACCTGTGGGCATCGGAGGGGTGCCTGGCATCATCGATGCGGCGGTCATCCAAGGTCGAGCTCCTCTTCTGTTGGGGCGTCCAACCTTAGAGAAGCTACAGGTCTCCTTGAACTTCGGCAACAAGACGATGCGGTTCCTGAACGCTCAGGAGGCCGTGCCCATGAAGGTCAATGATGCTGGCCAGCTTCTCATCGACATCCTCAGCTACCCCAGCCGCATGGTTGCTCATAAGCCTGTTCTTCCCGCTGCGGATTCAGTAGAGGCATCTGGGTGTAAGAATGATGTGGCTCAGGACGTCACGTGTGGCTTGCAGCCTTCACTGGAGGGACATGTACCACCACCGCCATCGCCTGAACCCTTAGGACCCTTAAGCCCTAAGACAAACAAGAACAAGAAACCCATGAAGAACAAACACTGTAAGTGCCTCCTAGCCCAGGTTAAAACCCTAGACGCCAAGCAATCCGCACAGGTTGCAGTGGCGGAGTTGTTCTCGCCCCCTCGCCTGACTGAACAGGCTCGCCAGCATGGAGCAACGGGGCTGGCGTTTGACATTAAGCAGGGGTGTGATTTAGGATGTAGGAGCACGCAGAAGGAGGTAGACCAGTTGCTTGAAGAGGCCAGACCTGCCTTACTCACAGCATCTCCCCCATGCATTCATTGTGGTGACTGGGACAGTCTTCACATGATCCACAGGACGCCTTTGGAAAGAGCCCGCATGCTGATGGTGAGCCGTCAGCAGTTTCGCTTTTGTGCCCAGCAGATACAGCGCCAACTGGCGCGCGGCGGTCATTTTCTCCTTGAACATCCGGTGGGTTCTAGGATCTGGAAAGACCCCCTCATTAGACCCCTAGTTAATAAGTATGGTCTGGTTCGGGTTGATATGTGTGCCTACGGTCTCACCTGCCCTAGGTCCGGTTTGCCCATCAAAAGGGAGACCGCTCTGCTGTGTTCGAATCCGAACCTTGCTCAAGGAGCGAGGACCTGTCCCGGATGCCACAGGCATCAGCACATCCAGGGCCATGCAAGTTCGGGGGTGAGTAGGAGCGAGTTTTCAGGTAGGTATTGTTCAGGTTTCGTCGAAATGCTCTGGAGGCACGTGGGTTTCAATGCGTGTGAAAGCTTGGTTGTGCAGGGTGATCCCCTGGACTGGACTGCCTTGGAATGCGAATGCCTCGCAGGAAGCGCTTTCCAAAGAGCACCTGAGATCCCGAGACAACACGAAGCGCCTGCAGCAAATGAGCAACCTGAAGATCCCCAAGAACAGCAGCGACTCATAAAGATAGACCAAGCCCTCCTTAAGTTGCACAATAACTTAGGACATCCCTCAAATAAGGAGCTTGTTCGGGTTCTCAAGCACAGTGGTGCTTCAGATCGTGCGGTCCAGCGTGCTTCAAGCCTCTCCTGCAGCGTGTGTGCAAACCAGAGTCGGCCAACAGCACCACTCCCCGCTAACACCTCTAGTGCATCCCAGTTCAATGAAAAAGTAGGGCTAGACGTTAAGTACTTGCCAGGGTGGTTGTCAGGTCAAAAAATCCCATGCGTCAACATGGTTGACTTCGCCACCTCCCTTCAGGTTATGGTTCCATTGCATCGCACCGAAACTGGTGAAACCACTCGAGACGCTCTTCGCGATCGGTGGGTATCGTGGGCCGGCCCTCCTCAGACCCTGTGCTTAGACCCTTCTCAGCCCAACCTTTCACAGGTTTTAGGCGCGTTCTGCAACAACACCGGCATCGACATGCGACATACTGCCGCAGACGCCCACTGGCAACTAGGCAAAGTGGAGCGGCATGGCCAATGGGTGTGTCGGGTTTTCCAGCGCGTTCTGGATGAGATCCGTCCCCAGTCAGAACCAGAGTGGCGTGATTGCCTGTCCCATGCTCAATCCGCTAAAAACACCCTCCTGACTGAAGCGGGCGCCAGTCCGTACCAGCTTGTTTTCGGGCGCAATCCGCGCGTTCCCACGGATCTTATGCAGGAGGCGCCTCACCTGGGTGCCGTCGATGCCGAACAGGCAGAACCAGCGCTAGAGCGCGCAGCTGCAGTCCGCGCCGCGTCGCGCCGTGCCATGCTTGAGTGCCAAAGCGATCGCGCTGTTCGTGCCGCACTTCGTGCACGCCCGCGTGCGCTTCGTCCTTTTCGTTCGGGGGACTGGGTTTACTACTGGCGCACACAGAAGCATGTCGATGGGATAAGAATAGAGGGGGGGAGATGGTACGGGGCAGGGCTAGTGCTGGGATCGGTCGGTCGCAACTTCGTTGTCGCGCACAGGCGTAGTCTCTTGCGCTGCGCGCCTGAACAGCTTCGTTTTGCAACCCCATCTGAGGCCACAGTGGCAGAGTTTCCGGAGAGCGAGCTCCTAGGCGTTAAGACACTGCTTGAAAAGGGTCAATTCCCGAAAAGCCAATTTGTGGATGTCACTCAGGAGAGCCGCCCTCCAGAGGCCCCTGAAGAGGCTCAGGCCACGGTTGATGAGCCGTCACAAGGCCTTGCGGGTCTCAATGCAGCGCAGTGGCTGGAACAGCACAGGCAGACAGCAGCAGGGACCGAGAGCCCGAAAGCTCCAGAAGTGTCTTGCTCGGCCCCTGCCAGGGCCAACGCAGAACCCTACCCTACAACACTTCCTGAAGCCAGCCCAAAGGAAGAATCGTCATACGCCCCTGTCAGACGCATCGTCCGCAAAACTCCTGAGAGCAACCTCCGTCTCCGTAGATTGCCCGACTCTAATCCTGAAGACTTCGCTGAAATGATGTCTGAAATTGTTCCTCGCCTTATAGCCCAACTACCCCAAGAGGTCCCGGGAGCAAGCCCTAGTAGTAGCTCAGACGTACCGCAGACTGTGCAACCAGAGACCCCCAGAGCCAGTAGCCAGAAGCGGGCGGCCAGCAATGAGCCGACAGAGTCTCCTGAAGGTGTGAGGCCTCGAACTGTGTCCACAGAGGCTCTCTTTTGTCAAGAAACTCTGGACATGGAGCACTTGCATAGCAGCCATGTGGAGATTCTGATGGCTGCATTTCTGCAGAAGCGAGCTCAGAAAGAGCTCCCCGCCACCGGAAATACTCCGGACATGCAGCATCGCATCGACGAGGCAAAACTCGTTGAGTGGGAGACGGTGTCCGGCAAGGCAGCTGTAAGAGTGCACGCGGGGGCTAAGGCCAGAGAAATCAAGGAGAAGTTCGGGCATAGGTTCATCGGCAGCCGGTTTGTAGTTACGAACAAGGTTGATGAAGAGGGATCTAGAGTAAAGGCGAGATGGTGCTTGCTTGGACACAACGATCCCGACTTCCATCAGAAGATTGCTTCGGGTGAGTGTCACAGCCCAACGATGCACCAGTTGTCGCGCGCCTGGCTGCTTCAAGTCCTTGTCTCCAAAGGCTGGACCCTAAACCTAGGCGATATAAAAGGCGCTTTCCTCGAAGCAGGTCCAATCCCTGAAAAATATCGTCCTCTATTCGCCGCGCAACCCCCTGGAGGGATTCCGGGCGTAGACCCCTCAGCTGTTATAGAAATAGTGGGGAACCTCTACGGCGCTAACGATGCGCCGGCCCAGTGGTACAAGGAGTTTGATGCTCAGGCGCAGGCCGCAGGGTTCCAGCGTAGCATCTTCGACCCATGTTTGTACTACTACCGAGAGCCTCAAAGAGGGCTAACGGGGATCCTAGGGGCACATGTGGATGATACCATACCGGGGGGCGAAGGGGAAGCGTACAACCGAGCCATTCAGAGGCTAAAGGCGAGGTTTCAATATCGTAAATGGAGACAGGGCAGTGGGGAATTTTGCGGAGTTCAATACTTCCAAGACCCTGAGTCTAAAGAGATCACTTATGATCAAAAAGCATACGCGCAGAACATAAGACCCATCGCCATGACAAAGGATCGACAGAAGCAGCGGAAACAGCTGGCGACTGAACGTGAGATCACGGCTCTCCGAGCAGTGAACGGTGCCCTCAACTGGCTTGCGTCCCAAACCCGTCCTGATATCAGCGTTCAGGCCTCCTTCTCACAGCAGGCGTTCCCCAGTCCTACTGTTGAGCACCTCCTGTCCGCCAATGAGGCGGTGCACCGAGCCCGTCAGTACAGTGACGTGGCGCTCACTGTTCGTCATGTGCCCTGGGAAGATCTCAATATAGTTTTCCATAGTGACGCTGGGTTTGCTAATGCTTCACAGGGTAAAACCCAAGCCGGGTACATCCTCGCGTTCACAACTAGTCAGTTGGCCAAAGATCAGCCCAGTGTGTGGTCACCCTTTTGCTGGAAATCATACAAGATGTCCCGAGTAGTGGCGTCCACGCTTGCTGGTGAGACGCAGAGTTTCGCTACTGCGAGTGGAATCTCTGAGTGGATGTCTCTCATGGTGTCAGAGGCTAAGCACGGGTGTTTCGACCTTAGGGCCTGTGAAGATCACCTTAGATGTGTGCCCATCACAGGGGTGACAGACTGCAAGTCCTTGTTTGATGCACTCAACACTCCGACATCGCCAGGCAAGATTGAAGACAAACGCGTCGCCATTGACCTGGCAATCGTTCGCCAGTCCATGTCTCGTTGTGGTTTGCAGGTCAGGTGGTGTCCCACTCAGCTTATGATTGCAGACGGGCTCACCAAGAACCAAGCAGATCCCGCTGACCTCATGCGCGCATTGCTAGCTAACGGGGTTTATCAGCTGTCTAACGAGGCCGAGGTGTTGGCACAGAAGAAGGCGCAACGAGACAGGCGTGTCCAGAGAAAGCCTTTAGGGAGCACGAACAGCCCGAACTATGAGCAGAGCCAAACTCCAGGCGCAGTCTTTCGAAAGGTGTACCTAGATCACGAAGCTACTTCATATCATTCCCCTGAAGAAGAACACATCGTTCAAGGCAAGGCTGTTCGTCGCACCTCTTTCGACGCACGCAGCGGGAAAGTTCTCGCGTCAGAGGACCTCCAGGAGTCCTTACTGTGCGAAAAGCAGTGGCTATCCAGCCCTGTGTCCTTGCTTCGAACAGAGATCTGGTATGAAAGGGTGGTTCCGGGATCTAGGGTTTAGACTAGTCACGGGGACTAGTGGTGGGGTAGTCCGCTTGCGTGGAGGGACCACGCCAAGCAATGCGCACGCATCACTGTCAAGAGCAAGCGATGCTGCCACAATCCCCAGTGTCTGCCTCAAGGTAACGCTGGCCGCGTAATCCTTTTTTCTCTTAAAGCAGCAATCCTTTTGTTTTGTTTTGTGTAGTCGAACATCAGCAACCCTTTTCGTGCACCTTGGACCGCATGGCGCCCAAGCAGAAGACCAGCTCACCCTCCTCGTCATCGGTGTCTCCAGTTGAGCTTCGGCATCTTGTGGAGCGCCTTCAGGCGGAAGGGCGTGGAGATGATGTGCTGAACGTGCTCCAGCAGGCCTTCGGTACGACGCAAGCCTTGAGCTCCAACCAGGAAATGATGCATGGCATGACGGATGCCCCGAAGAGGCGTCTCAGTGACCAGGACGTGGAGGACTACGGCTTTGAGCACGTGCGTGAGCCCTCAGACCAGGCTCCGCTACATCCTGCGCCAACAGTGGCAACCACGGTGAACCTCCCCACAGGCGTGACCAGCCTGGAACAGTGGAGCACCACGCTCTGCACATTACCAAAGGTGGCAAGTCTTCAGCTGAGCTACGCTGAACTTGTGGAGCGGGCCAAGAACGATGCCAGCGTCCGCAGCTACATTGATGGCTTCGTTGTGCCCTTCAACGGCAGCTCCGCGAAAGTAAAGGATCTGCAGAGGTACCTCAAGACCTCCGGCTACCAGGTGCCTGTGACCTACTACGAAGGAAGCAAAGATCCTCGAGTCTTCAAGCAGTGAGCTCAAGCAGCTGTCATCTTACTATCTGCCCATGCCGAATGGCCAAGGCATTGACGACATTGAAATGCACATATCAAGATTTCACTCTTGGATTTGAACCGAAGAGAGAGGAGTGTCAATAGTAGACTCTCCATCTCTTGAGCCAGGATCCTTCATTCCAACCATCAGAGGACCTTTCGGCTTGGAGAAAGGGCCGCCACGATGCCCGAGGTCGGGCACGATTGGCTTTGTAACCCCTAAACCCCTAAACCCCTAAGCCCCTAAAACCCTAAACCCTAAACCCTAAACCCTAAACCCCAAACCCTAAACCCCAAACCCTAAACCCTAAACCCTAAACCCCGTGCCCCCAAATCTGTTAGGGATGGATCGCTGCCGGAGGCCCTGCGTGACACCTTCATGGGTTTGGACAAGAACGGCTCCTGACCGAGATTCTCTGCGGTTCAGGGTTTAGGGTTTAGGGTTTAGCGTTTCGGGTTTAGGGTTTAGGGTTTAGGGTTCGGGTGGTTCATGGGGTTTAGGGCGTGGGATCTAGGGGTTTAGGGTTTGGGTTCGCGTGGTTTTAGGGTTTGAGTTGGGGTGGTTCATGGGGTTGAGGGCGTGGGATTTAGGGTGCTCAGGCAAGGATGCACCCTAAGCCCGTTTTATACTACGCCAGCCCGCCAACTGTCAACACCCTGAACGCGCACCTGAACTCTGACCCCTAAAGGCCTCGAAGGCTTTAAAGGCACTAGAACTTCCCCAGCCTAAACCTCGAAGCGCCAAAGAACCCGAAAGCACCAAGCCCCTGAACCTTAACAAAGCACCCAAAATCCCTAAACCCCTCAAAGCCTAAAAGGCCCTGAAACAACCCCGAAGCGCTAAGCCCTACACCCTAAACCCCAAACCCCAAACCCTAAACCCTAACCCTGAATCCTAAACCCTAAACCCTAAACCCTAAACCCTAAACCCTAAACCCTAAACTCTAAACCCTAAACCCTAAACCCCCAAACCCCTGGCTTCTTCAAGGCGACGGCCTCCTGACCCCAGCGGAGCTTAAGGAGGGCTTGCAGAAGGCAGGCGTTTTCTTATTCCTGAAGGTTTAAGACAGGGTTTAGGGTAGGGTTTAGGGTTTAGGGTTTCGGGTTTAGGGTGTAGGGTGTAGGGTTTAGAGTTTAGTGCTTAGGGTTTGGGGTTTAGGGTTTATCATTTGGGTTTGGGGTTTAGGGGGCGGTTTGGAGGTATTTAGGAGGATTGAGGGTTCAAGGGCATGTTTCAGTTTAGGGGGTCTAGGGGTGGGTTTGCTGTGGAGGAACTTACTTTGCTTACCTTGACTACGGATATACAGGAACATTGATTCCTAATCATGGCTCCCTAAGCCCTAAACCCTAAACCCTAAACCCTAAACCCTAAACCCTAATCCACGAAGCTCAGGGTAGCCGCTTGCCAGGCCGGCCTCAAGGAGATTCCTCCCGATCTGCAGGCCATCATGGAGGCCGAGCTTGCCCTAAACCCTAAACCCTAAACCCTAAACCCTAAACCCTAAACCCTAAACCCTAAACCCTAAACCCTAAACCCTAAGCCCTAAACCCTAAACCCTAAACCCTAAACCCTAAACCCTAAACCCTAAACCTTAAACCCTAAACCCAAAGCCCAAAGCCAAAACCCCAAACCCAGAACCCGAAACCCTAAACCCCGAACCCTAAACCTAGCCCTAAACCCCAAACCCAAAGTCGCTTTTTGGGCTTGGGGGGGGGGGGGGGGGCAGGGGCTGCAGGCTTGGGTGCGAGGAGGCCCAGTTTCCCAACACACCGAAGGTTCTCCATGACCCTTACAACCCTAGGGTCTGAAGATTAAGGGTTTAGGGCTTAGGGTTCAGGGTTTAGGGTTTAGGGTTTAGGGTTTAGGGTTTAGGGTTTAGGGTTTAGGGTTTAGGGTTTGGGAAACCCCTTACCCCCCCCCCCCCAGTTCTTACGCAAGCCAGGACGTGGATGCCGATGGAAGCGGTGTGGCAGCCTTGGAGTGGACCATTCAACAAAAGGGGAATGAGGAGTTAGGGTTGAGCGTCTAGGAAAATCAGGGTTTATGGGGCTTATTAGGGTTTATAGGGTTTATAGGGTTTATAGGGTTTATAAAAATGGGGTTTGTAGGGCTTATGTAGGGCTTGTTCAGGGTTTAGGGTTCAGGGTTTCCGAAATTCGGGGTACCTTATTTGGGGTCCTTCATTACAAGGGAAGCCTACTATTGGGGGTCTGCATTCGGGTCCCTTATTTCGTAAACTATCAATGGGATGAGGAACTAGGGTTGAGGGTCTAGGGGAATTAGGTTGTCTAGTTCTTATATAAGGCTTACGTAGGGCTTGCAGTTTTTTGGGTTTAACGCGTTTATAGGGTTTAGGGTTCAGAAGAGGATGCAAGGGCCTTGCGAGGGCACTTATGCGGGCCCATACAGGTTTAGTGTAGTTTGTCCTTTGTTTTTTGTTAACGGCGGGGGGGGGGGGGGGGGTTACAAGGGTTTCCAAAACATCTATACAACTAAATCTGAATCTGAATCGAAGTATAAACACACACACACACACACACACGCATGTATATATATATATATGTATATATATATATATACATTTATATTTATAAATCTATTTATGCGTGTGTACACTTTATACGTATATATATATATATATATATACACATATATATATATATATATATGCATGTGCATACATTGTATGGCTTAGGGTTTCAGGGCTTCAGGGGCTTGTACTGCAAAAGGGCCGTCTACATAAAACAAAGGCACCCCCAAAAGAATCATGAAGCCAAAGCCCAACACCCCCAAACTCCTAGACCCTAACCTCCAAAGCCGTTCGAGCCCCCAACACAAAGCTCTGGACCCCAGATCCCATAAACCTTGCCCCTGTGAACTCCCAACCACCTAGATCACAAACTTCAGGCTTAGGGACTGGGTAGGTAACCTTTGACCTTTTGAAAATATAGAATCCTACTATAAATAGAAGGTGAATCTTTTTGGGCTAGGATATTCAGCCCCCCACTTCAGGTGATCGATTACACGGAGTTCCTGGCAGCCACCCTGGACAGGCCGAAGCTTCTGCATCCCAAGGTTTCTGTTATCCATATGAGGGGTTTAGGGTTTAGGGTTTAGGGACCCTAATCCAGACCCCCACATACTAGGATTCCTGTAAGGAGCTCTCTTCATTATGGTTGCTTTTTGGGTACCCTAAATGAGACGGGCCTCCTCAAAAGAAGGACCCCAGAAGCGACCATGTTTTAGAGAGGTGACCATATCTCGCCGCTATGAAGTCGAGAGCCTCAGTGTCTCGAGCTCTCTAAACCCTTGGTCTGGAAACCCCTAAACCTTCAGCCCCAAAGCCAAAAGACCCTGAAACCCTCCGAAGCGTGTCGAGACTCAAGCTTACGACACTGCCGAAATCTTTTAGAACGAACCCCAAAACTCTCAACCCAGAAGCCCGTAAATGAACCCCAAGCCCTAAAGCCTTCAAGCACACCTGGAGGTTCCCCCTAAGTAGGTTATAAGTAGACTTATCATTGGGGTTACAAGTACCCATGAACCTTCAAGCACAGACGCCCCCCGCCCCCTCCCATGCCCATCTTTATCATGCGCTGTGCGGAGGCGCCAGTACATCCAGGAGGACCCAGCAGCGCCGCCGTTTCCAGAGCTTAGGATTTAGCTTGGGATGTTCCCCCTTATACTAACAGTCCTTAGTAGGGATGATCGTAGGGGGCATGATAATCCCTACTAGGGACTGGTAGCATAAGGGAGAACATCCCAACCCCTAAACCCTAAATCCTAAACCCTACACCCTACACCCTACACCCTAAACCCTAAACCCTAAACCCTAAACCCTAAACCCTAAGCCCCGACTCCCGCACCCCATAAACTTCTGTCGTTCGACTTAGGTGGCTCCGGGGTGCACATGCCTCGGACAAGTCATTCTTCACCTGCCCCCCACTCAGCGCACTCTACTTCGAAGTGGGTTTAGGGTTTAGGGTTTAGGGTTCAGGGTTTAGGGTTTAGGATTTAGGGTTTAGGGTTTATTGTTGGTTTGTTCTAATCCCACATTTTGATTGGGGGGTGTAAGTGCATCCCTTTCCCCTTCCCGCCTTCAAAGCCTAAAACACCTCAAGCCCTGACCACGGCGGCTGACGTCTTGACACGGAAGCCCTTCAGGGTCCCGAAGCCCTAAACCCTAATCAAACCCTCAGCCCTAAACCCGAAACCCTAAACCCTAAACCCCAAACCCTAAACCCTAAACCCTAAACCCTAAACCCCAAAGGCTGAACCCTAAGCCCTAAGCCAGTGGGGATCTGACTTTTGCCAGGACGTTTGCTGGTCGGCCTTCCGCGTCTTTGACAGGACCCATCACTGACCGTGTCGGGATTCACGGTAAACCCTAAACCCTAAACCCTAAATCCTAAATCCTAAACCCTAAACCCTAAACCCTCAACCCTCGACCCTTGTTTCAACCCCCCCCCCCCCCCCCCCCCCCTCCCCCCCCTGTTTCCAGTTATAGTATCTCGTACTGTCCCCACCCTTCCCCCCCAAAGATTTCAAGCCTAGCCTCGGGCTAGGGAAGGGCTCGGGCATCCTGCCCCAACTCTAGAGGTCTAGGATGTTGGGGTTCAGGTTGTAGGGCCGAGGCCCTCGACACAAACTTAAAACCCCAAGCTCGAAACCCGAAACCTTAAACCCTAAACCCTAAACCCTACACCCGAAATCCTAAACCCTAAGCCCTAAACCCTAAACTCAGGGCCTAGGCCGCCCCCCTACATTGGGGGGCGGCGCTTAAGCCCTTTGACCTCCATGGCACAAGCCGTTCCCTCCGGGCCCCTAGGCCAGGAGGACCCGGACCCTTCGCCGCAGCGTGCTCATGGACCAAGGGGGCCTCAGGCCGACCCAGGCAGGGCGGGTGCTCAAAAATCAGTTTTTCCTGCCTTTTTTGGTCCCCCCCCCCCCTTGCCCTCCGGCCCCGCCCCCCCCCCCTGGCCCGCCTGGCCCCCTGGCCCCCCTGCTGGCCCCCCTGACCCTCTGTTTTGTGCCCCGATTGGCCCTACTCGATTCAACCAACATCAAAGTTTCGAAGAGGCCGCCTTGGACAGGGTGGGAGAAAAGTGTTAGATGGCCCTCCACAATCGGGCCAAAGCTGCTCTTCAGCACCTCACGAAGCTTTCGAGCTTGTTCCGAAACCTAACCTTCACA
>CAJNDS010000225.1:557500-580000 GCA_905221605.1 Symbiodinium natans | reverse complement strand
TTTTTCTGAACAAAAGCCGGGACTGGGGGCCCCCTGCATTGGGCGGACATTCAGATTCACAGCATATGGGCATCATAAGTTTAGGGTTTAGGGTTTGGGGTTTAGGGTTTAGGGTTTATTGTTTAGGGTTTAGGGTTTAGGGTTTCGGGTTTAGGGCTTGGGGTAGGGTTTTGGGTTTATTGTTTAGGGTGCAGGGTTCCAGAAGCACGCCTCCCCCGAATAAACCGCCCTAAGCCCCAAAAGCCCAAAGCACCAAACCTGAAAGCCCTAAACCCTCGAAAGCCTAGGCCCTCAAGCCTCAAGCCAAAACCAGCTGGTTTAGGGTTTAGGGTTTAGGGTTTAGCAGCTTCTGAGGGCTTCTTTTGCTCAGCTTCGGTCCGGTATTCCCGCCACTGTGGGTCGCCCAGTGCGCCAGTTATCTCAACGCCACGCGGCCAGCCGGATAGAGCAAGGTGGTTTTGACTTAAAGTTTAGGGTTTAGGGTTAAGGGTTTAGGGCTTAGGGTTTAGCGTTCAGGTGGTTTTGACTTGGGGTGTAACTGTAGGGTTCAGGGTTTTAGCAGTGACTAAGACTCGCACCCCTACGGTTGTACCACTCAAACTGTCCCTTAACACACTCCTAGTATGGCCCGTACATCACCTTAGGAATCTTTAATGGGGTCCCCAAACCCAAGGGCACCACCTTGGGGGTTTAGGGGTTAGCCTGCTAGTTCTTAGTGTTAGGTTTCTTGGGTTTGCTTGGCCTTCTTTGGGGTTTTCACTTGGGCTTTGTGATTTTCAGGGTTTTCAGAAACTCCGGGGTTTCGGATGTCAGGATCTAGGGGAATCTAGGGTTGATGATCTCCCCTAGCCTTGCGCTCGGCGTGTCGCTAGCTTCTGGCTACCAGTCAGCGCCTGGTGCCTCGGCAAGCCCGACTGACGGCCGCTGGTCACGGCAGTAGCCCAAACACGGTTTAGGCAACACTACTTCCCCTCATCTCCCCCCCCCCCCCCCCCCCCTCATCCCCTCATCCCTTCTCATCCGACTCTGCTATCTTGAGCCCTAAGCCCTAAGCCCTAAAGCCCACACCCTATACCCTCCCTATACCCTAAACCCTAAACCCTCCAAACCCTCTAAACCCTCTAAACCCTCTAAACCCTCTAAACCCTCTAAACCCTCTAAACCCTCTAAACCCTCTAAACCCTCTAAACCCTCTAAACCCTCTAAACCCTCTAAACCCTCTAAACCCTCTAAACCCTCTAAACCACCCCTGAATACAACAACCTCAGGGCATCAACTCCAGGCTTTTGGTGGCTCCTGGGCACCATGGCGCTGCGACACTCAAAGCCACAGCTACCCCTGGGCAAGCGCCGGAGCTGTAAAGCCTAAGCCGAAGGGGCCTGCGCCTCTAAACCCTAAACCCTAAACCCTAAACCCTAAACCCTAAACCCGAAACCCGAAACCCTGAACCCTGAACACTAAACCCTAATCCCTAAACCCTAAACCCTAAGCCCTAAAACGTAAACCCGAAGCTGTTGGCTAAAGTCGCTAAAGTCCCCTAAACCCACCTAAACCCTAGAACCCGCAAAAGCTCTACAACGCCCCAAGGGCCTTAAGGGCTAAAGCCTCTAAACTTCACGAACCCTACCGGAAACTGTGAACCCTTCGGGCCCCTAAATCCTTCAACCCGTTCAGCCTGGAGCAGTTAAGGTTAACAATTCGAGGAATCGTGTGACTTCGTGGGCTTCGAGGCTTTGGACAACAGGAGCTCTGAGCTAGCTTGGGAGTTCAAGTTTAGGGACTATGATGATGATGATGATGATGATGATGATGATGATGATGATGATGATGATGATGATGATGATGATGATAATGGTAGTGGTGGTGGTGGTGGTGGTGGGGTGGTGATGGTAGTGATGGTGTTGAGGGTGGTGAGGGTGGTGAGGGTGGTGAGGGTGGTGAGGGTGGGTGTAGGGCTAAGGGTTTTGGGGTCCAGAATTTTTGAGGTTTGGGGTTAGGGCCTAAGCCTAAACCCGAAACCCCATCCCCAACCGACCCAGCTAGCTGCAAATATATTGCCTTCGGGTCCCTTTATAATTATACTATATTCACACCCAAAACCACTTTTCTTCATTCTAACTTTTAAGGCCTAGAACAGTTAGCTGCGAGCCGTCGGCCTTTGCGCATGACCCCGGGGGTGCGGATTTCTTGGCAATTCGGTGGCTTCTGTCCGAAGAGACTGAAGTCTTTCTCATCGTGGGCTTGGCAACCCTGCGAAGAGGGCCTTGGGGGTTTAGGGTTTAGGGTTTAGGGCATATCATGCTTAGCTCTGGTTGAGGGGCTCTAAACGCTAAGCCCTAGGGGCATCCCACTTTGGGCCCTCAAGCAAGAGGGGTTGCTGTTCCAAGAGCGACCCGGCATGCTCAGCAGCCAGCCACGAGGTGCTCCGCTCGGACGCCCCCACAGCGCTATCCGTGTTTCCCTTGGTCTTTTGGGGTTAGGTTCCGCTTAAAACCCTAAACCCTAAACACTAAAACCCCCAAAATCCTAATCCCTAATCCCTAAACCTTAAAGCCTAAACCAGTGTTTTTTTCTTATCTTGCGTGTGGATCCTCGACTTTTGAAAAGGTTGGGGCGGATGTAGGCTCAACGCTTTGGGGTGTCACTAGGTGTTTCGCACGTAGCCAAGGGATACTTCAAAGTTATAAGGTTCCTGAGGGAGGGGGGTTCAAGGGGGGTATGTAACCCAAAGTTCCCTAATACTCCCTACTACTCCGTAAGGCTCCCTAATCTTCCCTAAGGCTCCCTAGGTACCTACTCCCCTTGAACCCCCCTCCCTTAAGAACCCCATCAAACAGGAGTGCTTTTGTGTTGGGGCCTCCTAGGGGGATACACCCTAAACCCTAAACCCGAAACCATAAGGGGCCTTAATCCGCGGTTGGGGCAGGGGTACGTAGAGGACATTAGGGAGATTCCAGGATGATGGGACCATGCCGTTGCAATCCTTAAAGGCTTAGAATAGGGGACAATCTCGAGATTGTGTCAGAGATCTCTGACTCTGACTCAACTAAACAACATGAGCTCATGGTTGTCCCTTTTTGGCTTCATTCCGAACCGTAAGCCTTGCGCCCTATCCTTTAGCAACCCTAATTCCCACTTGCCACGAAAAGAAGTACCCCGAGGCTCAAGACCCTGAGCCCCATAATCCTATAAACCCTAAGTCCCAAACCCTAAACCCTGAACCCTAAACCCCAAATCCTAAGAACCCTGCGCCCCAAGCTTTGACCAAAGAAGCACACCCCGCCGGAGCTTGACCGGCCATCTCTTGCACCTACCCCTTCCGGGCACTTCGGGCTGGCTGCCTGGCGGCTCCGGGACGAAGACCCACCAACACAAAAATTACAGTTTGACTCAGTTTGACAGCCTGGACGAAACGAGCTGGAGGTGTCGAAAAGGAGCTCTGGGGGTTTGGGCTCGCGGGTCTGCTCTTGTTTTTCTTTGCTTTTGTTATGTTATTGTGGTTATATGTGTTACACTCATTGAACGGTGTCCTCTGTTTTTCCGGGGGGGCAGGGTGCTTTGTGGAGTTTCGTTCGGCAGCTTGCAGGTTCTGGGCCTTCTTGGGCCGTCGTTGGCACGAAGTGGAATTGCAAAGAAGAGTTTTAAGCAGTTGGAACTCCCCGACTGGTACTTTTGAACAGGCTTCCTGCTGGGGTTCAGGGTTTAGGGTTTTAGGGTTTAGGGTTTTAGGGTTTTAGGTTTAGGGTTTTAGGGTTTTAGGGTTTTAGGGTTTTAGGGTTTTAGGGTTTTAGGGTTTTAGGGTTTTAGGGTTTTGGGGTTTTAGGGTTTTAGGGTTTTAGGGTTTTAGGGTTTGAGGGTTTGAGGGTTTGAGGGTCTGAGGGTTTGAGGGTTTGAGGGCTTTAGGGTTTTAGGGCTTTAGAGTTTAGGGTTTAGGCTGGAGTCATCCTGGGGTATGCTGTACATTCCATTCCAGAGCCACGCAGATCGATGCAACCACTTCTGAGAGCCCCTTGTGGTATAGGGTTTAGGGTTTAGGGCTATTCAGCTAGTTGATGGTGCTCTGAAGCTTGGGCATGCATCGGGCTTTGCAACTCGGAGTCTATTCAGGCTTCAGGCGCTTGCCCTCCTCAAGGTGGAGTCTGCGGTTCGGCGGTCGGCGTGAGCTGCAACAGCTGGTGTTCCCAGCTGCGGACTTCAGACACATTCTCGACGATGCGGGAAAAGTGTGTGATCTGTACGCCGGGCATCCGCTCTCTGGCCTGAGCCCGCACAAGCGCGGGCTGCTGCTGCAGAACCTCTGCAAGACTGTCCTGGCTTCTGCGCATCCGCACTTACAGCTGGAGGAGCCTGTATCAGGCCGATGCGTAAATGGCCAACGCAGAACAGCACAACAGGCACTGTGGGATTGGACACTCGGGGGCAGGAAAGCTGAATGCAAAAGCTGCAGATTAGGTTGGATGGCTAGCAATCACGTCTGGGCGATTAACGTCAGTGCGGTGAAGCTTCCATTGCCTGGTGTTCGGACATTGGTGCCATTTGACGACTTGTACCTTGTTGTGGACACGCCGGATGTCATACACATTCTGAAGCATGACCTGCGGACCGGAGTCTCTACAGCCGGCTCCGAAACGGCTGTACGTGGACAAAAGATTTGTGTAAGCGGGGGAAGAGGTGCAGCTCACTGGCGAGATGCCCGCACAGCCATTTTGCGGAAGTTGTGTGCGGGAAGGGGGCAGTGTGAGATGATAGCGGAAATCCCTGTGTCGGATATCCCTGAGTCGGATCAGTCTTTGCAAGCTGCCCTGTCCCAGGAAGAGAAAGACAAGATGTACCAAGGCATCCCGCTCAGCCGGATGACCCCCTCCCTGCGAGCACTGCGGATCGAACAAATAGGCTGTGAAATTGATCGGAAGCTTAACCCGAGGTGCTCTATCTTCCGGCAAGCTGGAGGTGACCCCCAAGTTGACTGGCTTAGGGATGACGTGCGGGTGGAGCTGAAACACACTAAAGCAGTGCAGATGAAGTCAGGGTCATGGCGAGTCTGCTTCAGCAAAATCAAATGCGCTGTGGACGGACTTCGCGAAACGAAGGCCTTCGACGAGCTGTGGCTTGCGGTTTACAGCCCACTCGGGATCGATTTCTTCAAGAGCAACGGGGATCTTCCCTACACAAGTGTTGGGGTGCGTGAGGCTTTTGGCAACGACCTCGATATTCGCAGCCATGCCCATGAGACGGAGCTTCGTGCAGCATTGTGTTCTATCCGGTGGCAGCTGGAACGGATGGGATGCTGCTTGACAGCATCTGTTCGCTGGTAGAGACAAGCTTGTAGGATGCAAGCAGACCTGATGAAGCTTGACTTCCGAGTCCATCGTTGGACAGCTCATGGTTGTAAACATCAAGGCTTTCATCGCATTCCAAGCCGAGACTAGTGGCATTTTGAGTTGTGATAAAGCGTGGTAGTTGTGGGGCGGCGGTCTTGTGCTTGGCCACGTGCAATGCTAATCTTTGTATAGGCCGGCAGACATGGTTGTCAGTTCTTCTATCAGGTCCATCGTCGCTGAAGCATGCTTTTCCTCGCGTGTAGCGCGGCCTTCCGCAGTTCCTAGAGATGTGGCCTACTCAAAAGTGCCCCTGATGGTATATCGAGCAAGGAGTGTGGAGCCTTAAGCCCTGAACCCTCAAACCAAATGCCCTGTGCTGTGCATGAGCCACGGCTTCCTCTGGCAAGCGCTTATAGCCCAAGATGAAGGAGCCACCTCAAGTGCAGATAGGGCTGTAGGTAGGATGAAAGAATTCAACCCCAAACCGGCCTGGAGCCCAGAAGCCTTGAACCCCAAACCCTAGAAACTCTGACCCTTAAGCCCAACAGCCGGTACATGTAAATCCCCAAGCCCTTAAACCCTAACCGTAAACCCTATAATCCCAAACCCCAAAACCCTTTCGGGCTTCGGAAACTTCGGGGGGTGCGGATGTGCTTTAGAACAGGTTCCCTGCCAGGCATTCAGGGACTGGCTGGTGTCATTGTGGGGCACACCATGCCCACCGCTCGGTAGCCATGCAGCTCGATGCAACATATTCCTCGGAGCTGCGTGCGGATTAGGGCTGACCATCAGAGTCCCATACCTACTGCTCTTACTACAAAACCTCTCACAAGGTTTCTTTGGTCTCCTACGGAAAAGAAGGTCATTAAAGCAGGGCCGAGGCTAGCTGAGGCCGCATGCGCTTGGGCATGCACCGGGGTTGGCAACTCGGGCGCGAACTGGAGTCTTCCTTAAGGCGGAGTCTGTGGTTCGGGGGTCGGCGTCGACTGCAACACCTGGGGTTTCCAGCTGCGGAGTTCAACCACATCTTTGCGAATACCGGCAAGGTGTGTGAGCTATATGCCGGGCATCCGCTCTCTGGCCTGAGCCCGCACAAGCGCGGGATGCTGCTGCAGGACCTCTGCAAGACGGTCCTGGTTTCTGCTCATCCAGATTTGCAGCTGGAGGAGCCTGTATCGGGCAGATGTGTAAACGGCCAACGCAGAGCACCACAGCAGGCACTGTGGGATTGGACACTAGGGGGCAGGAAAGTTGAATGCAAAAGCTGCAGGTTGAGTTGGACGCCAGCAAGAAACACTTGGAGTGCGCAATTCGAAGGTGCGAAGTTTCCTTTATCAGGCATCCGAGCGCAAGCGGTCTTTGATGACTTGTACCTCGTGGTTGACACGCCGGACTCAGTGCAGATTCTGAAGCACGACCTTCGCACCGGAGTTTGCATGGCAGGCAAGAAAACATCCTTCCGAGGGCATACAATAGTGGTGCGTGGTCAGGCAGGTGCGGCTGATTGGCGACACGCCTGGGCAAGCATTCTACGGAAGCTGTGTGCGGGAAGAGGGCAGTGTGAGGTGATAGAAGATATTCCTTGGTCGGATCAGCGCTTGCAGCCTATCGCGTGTCTGGCAGTGGAGGATGAAACCTACCATCGGGATCCACTGAGGCAGATGACTCCCGCACTTCGAGGCCAGCGCATTGAACAAATGGGTTTTGAAATTGACAAGAAATTGAACCCAAGGAGCACCTTCCACAAAACCCAGGCGAACTTTCAGCACGACTGGGTGAGGGACGGTCTGCGAGTGGAGCTGAAACATACCAAAATAGCACAGAGGAAGGTAGGAGCATGGCGTTGCCACTTCAGCAACATCAAGTGTGCGATGGATGGAGTCCGTGACGCAAACGTTTTCGACGAGCTCTGGCTTGCAGTTTACAGCCCAATCGGAATTGATTTCTTTCAGAGCAGCGGTCGCCTCCCCTACTTGTCGGTCGGATTGCGCGGAGGTGCTCTGGGGCATGACCTCGAGTTTCGTAGCCCCGTCCATGAGACCGAGCTGGGAGTAGCATTGTGCAGCATCCGGCGGCAGCTGGAACAAGCAGGATGCTGCAGGATGGCATCTGTTCGCTGGTAGGGGCAAGTGCATACAGTTCCCGGAACTGCATGAATTTGCAGCGCCTAGCAGAAATTCTGGCGGAATGCATGGAGCTCGCGACCGGCCACGTCAAAACATCCGAAAACTGGGCCTTCGGATCACGTTCTCTTGACCTACGTCGTTTGCCGGAGTGCTGTGCGTAGCCATGCGAGGTCTGTCAATACAAACATTCACACATGGCGAATGTGCTAGTGAACCAAGTTCTGCTCATGCATGACTTCCGGAGCAAGTTAGACCATCGACGGTTGTGTGAACCGGCCTCTTGCAGTCGCTGGTCGCGCGTGAAGCAAGAACACACCTGCTCTAGAGCTTGATCTTGCATGCGTGCGCTCAGACCCGAGATCCTCGACCCCAGACTCTAGACCCTCACCGAAGTTCTAGTATTCCGAATCTTCCCCAAAGCCCTTGGATGTATTTCTTAGCCCCTTAGCGAAAACAACATTTGAACCTTCGAGTCTATGCCTGTGGTCGCGCAGCTGTTAGCTTTACAAATGGGCACGAGTTCGGGCAGCCCTGTACCAACAGTCTTGGAGCTCCAGCAGATGGAAGCACCCGACACACATGGCAACTCCACTCACAGCACGGAACTTTAAGCTGTTGTCACCGTGTCACGCACTCCACAAATCTCGGAGAGTAAAAGTATAGCCCTACGCTCAAAAAAGGCCCCCTGGGCCCAGCCCAGATCCCCAAGCCTCGCCCCTGAACTTCTAACCCCTAGAATCTCTAGAAATCCCCGAACCTGAGCCCAAAAGCCCAAACCCCTAGCCCATACCCTAGAAACACTTCCCTTCGGAACCACCGAGCCCATGGTCGTGGCTCCCGAGGGGCTCTGGGTGCCGGCGCGGAAGCCCGATGCCCAGAGGCAGGGAGTGCACGTGCACGGGGGACTCCCGCAGGAAGAGGAAGACAAGAGAGAGAGAGAGAGAGAGTGTGCGAGAGAGAAAACAAAACAAGAGCACCAGAGCAGCATAGAAAGAACAACGAAAGGACAGCAATACAGAATCTGAGCGGGCTCCTCACCTTCGCGTTTAGTGTTGTCTGAACCCTGACTCGGCCATCTACGTCCTGCATGAACGAACGTTTAGCTATCCTATTTCGTCATCATAGAAAACTGGTTCTAGGAAAAGCTGGGGATGGTTGAAAGGTGCAATGAGGCAACTGTCTTGCGAGGATGGCAGTGCAATTGCAGAAGGCCCGAAATCCTACATGCCCGAAGCCCGCGGCAATCTGCTGCAGGGTGCTTTGCGTCACTGGCGCGGGCAAGCACAGCGGCCAGTATGTGGAGATTGTCTCCGACTTGCCGGTGCCTGGCCTTGGCTCGGTTAGCTTCGGGATATGTTCATGACAGCTTCCCTTAGTTGGGTTTAAGCATCCAATCTGGAGTAAACCCTAAACCCTAAACCCTAAACCCTAAACCCTAGGCGTATTTTCGGAGGTTCAAAATGGGCCAACAAGGGAGATTGGCGTTCGTGCGCATCTATGAGACCTCAACATAGCCTCAACCGCCCCAAAACATCACCGAGACTCTGCTTGGAGAAGCCCTCAACCCCTAAGTCCTAAACTTCCTGTGCCTCCCTGAAGCACCCTAAACCCTAAACCCTAAACCCTAAACCCTAAACCCTAAACCCTAAACCCTAAACCCTAAACCCTAAACCCTAAACCCTAAACCCTAAACCCTAAACCCTAAACCCTAAACCCTAAACCCTAAACCTAAACCTAAACCCCTAAGTCCTAAACTTCCCGTGCCTCCCCGAAGCTTACATAAAGGGCATCCAGGGAGCCCTCTGTGGCCTTGCATTCGATACTTGAAGGTTCATAGTACTTATTAACTAACTATAACTGTACTTATAACTGTACTTATAGCCATATTAGGGGACTTAAGGGGCTTCTAGTTGGTTTATAAGTACAAGTATAATTGGAAATTTAAGTACCATGAACCTCCAAGTAGACTCCCCAGTTTCAGGGGTGTTGGGCTTTCTGGGTGAACCCTCACCTGCCCGACCCCCTTCCGCCCCAAACCAAGGGCCTTAAACCTAAAAGCCCCCAAACGCCTTAAACCCTAAACCCTAAATCAAGCTGAGCTCTAAACCTTGACACCCCTTTCCCCCGCCACGCCCGTTCTGGAAAGCATTGTGGGTTCCTGTGCTGGCACCCGCCTGCCCCCATGAGGCTCAAAAGTTGGGCCTTGTTTTGGGCAAGGACTACTGGGGGGCGGGGGGGGTATAGGACTCCCCAGACCCCAAACCCCAAACTCTAAACCCCGAACCCTAAGCCTTACCCAAGACGCAAAACCCTTGTACTTTAGGACCCCGGAACTCCTCTCTGAACTCAGATGCTCCGAAAGCTTGATGAGAGCGGCTGGTCCAACTCCCTGGCCATCTTTACTGAGAAGAGGCCAGGAAGTTGAGCTTCCGGGTTCAAACAGGGCTTCGGGTCTTAGGGAGGTTGAAGAGGGCTTAGGCTTTCGTGATGTTTAGATGCATTCTTGACTTTAAGCCAATTAGCTTTGTCCTTGATGTTGGGAGCTGCTCGTTATTACCCTAAACCTTAAAGCGCTAACGCCCCCCAACCCTAAACCCTAAAATGCAAAGGCTTGAAGTGTGTTCTTCTACCTCGTTCCTCACAGATTGCTCCCCAAAGCCCTTGGCCCTCTATGCCGAACTCAATTCCAAACCCCACAACTTCCTCCCCCCCAACCCCGGTTTAACCTTAAACCCCAAACCCCAAACCCCAAACCCTAATCCCCAAACCCTAAACCCTAAACCCCAAACCCTGCACTTCCTGGACCCAACAGCCCCACCCATCAACTTCAAGCGCAGAAAGAGCAGCCTAATTCCTAACCCCCTAAGTGGGCAACAGGAGCCTATCTTCATATTTTTTGCATGGCTTAATTATAGAACCGTGGTCGTAAAGTAAGGACCCTTTGAGATGGTTGCAAGGTCGTGCTGGCCAAGTTACGGTTGCTGTTTTCACCAAGAAGGGACTCTAACGCCCGACAGCCCATATCCTCAAGCCTGAGCCCTAAATCCCAAACCCTCAGCCGCAGGGAGCCCAAACCCCGCAACCCCATTCTTGACAGTGTTGAACGCTCAGCCCTGACCGCAGGTGGCGCATCACTAGCGACCCGACAGGTTCCAAGCCGCGCGGCAAAGTGGTTGGGTTTAGAGGGCTGAGGCTTCATGTGCGGGTGAGTGGGTGTAACAGGGGCGGGGCTGACTCACGTCTTCAAAGCCCTGAGACCAAAACACTACCCCTGACTAAGCCCTCAGCCCTAAACCGCTTACCCTCGTCAAAACCCTCAACCCTAAGCCGCATACCCCCCCCCCCCCAAACCACAAAAAGTCCCTCTGCGCCCCTATAGTCCACCGCCTAAGCTAAACCGTAAGCCCTCAGCCCTAAGCCCTAAGGGGTTCAGCCCTAAGCCCTAAGCCCTAAGCCCTAAGCCCTAAGCCCTAAGCCCTAAGCCCTAAGCCCTAAGCCCTAAGCCCTAAGCCCTCAGCCCTAAGCCCTAAGCCCTAAGCCCTAAACGCTAAGCCCTAAGCCCTAGGCCCTAAGCCCTAGGCCCTAAGCCCTAAGCCCTAAACCCTCCCCCTCCCAGGTGCTGGCTTCGAAGTCAGAAGCTGGCATCCTTTCAGTTCGACGCGTCAGCCTGGGAGACTTCTCTTTGGGCTTTAGGGGGTTTTGAGGGTTTTACGGGGTTCAGGGGTTTAGGGCTTTATAGGGGTTTTAAGGGTTTAGGGCTTTGGGGGTTTTAAGGGTTTAGGGGCTTTAGGGGTTTTAAGGGTTTGGGGGGTTTAGGGGTTTTAAAGGGTTTCGGGGTTTTAGGGGTTTCAAGGGTTTCGAGGGTTTCGAGGGCTTTGAGCGTTTTAGGGGTTTAGGGCTGAGGGGGTTCGAGGTTCAGGGGTTCAGGGGCTTCGGAGGGGTTAGGGTCAGCTTTTGGGTGGTTTTAGGAGGCTAGAGGCTTAGGGTTAGACCAGTTTCGGGGTTTAGGGGCTTCAAGCCTAAGGCTGAAGAGCTTCCGGCAAGCAAGAGAGCTCGACACTGAAGCGGTATCCTGAAACCCTATGCCCTAAACCCCCTCATCCCCATCCGGCCCTAAGCCCCCGAAGCCCCCCAAACTCGCCAAACTTTCTAAACCCTAGCTCTAAACCCTAAATCCTAAATCCTAAACCCTAAGCCCTAAACCCTAAAGCCTAAAGCCTAAACCCTAAACCCTAAACCCTAAACCCTAAGCCCTAAACCCGAAACCCTTTGCCAAGCTGAGGAGAAGCGCGAGGGAAAGGGGTGGGTCCCGCAACCGGACGTTGCTTGGCCGTCTGGGTTTCGGGGGGTTCGGCTTAGGGTTTAGGGTTTAGGGTTTAGGGTTTAGGGTTCAGGGTTCAGGGTTTAGGGTTTAGGGTTTAGGGTTTGGGTCAGCGCATTGCGCTTCAGGGCTTAGGCACTAAGGGTCTGGGGTCCAGGGTTTGGGGCTTAAGGTTCAGGGTCTTGGGGCTTAAGGTTAGGGTTTAGAGTTTAGAGTTGTTTAGGGTTCAAGGTTTTAGGGCTCCTTGACAGGAGTTTACTCAAGCACCCTGAAGGGAAGGCAAAGCCCTTCAGTCCTCTTCCCTGGGCCCCTAAGCCCTAAGCCCTCAACAACCCTAAGTCCTCAACCCCCAAACCCCAGCGCTAAACCCGAAACCCTAAACCCGTAAAACGCCAAGCCCGAAAACCCTCAAACGCCAAAGCGCGCAATTCCTGAAACCCAGATCTTTCTAAGGTGGGGGGGGGGGGGCCCTAGTATGGGCCCACGTCAGGGGAAAATCGACTTCCTGTGCCTGTAGGGGGCGTTGGGGATTTGCGCTTAAGGGTTTAGGGCTTAGGGTTTCAGAAAAGGTTTAGGCTTAAGCTTTTGGGGTTTAGGGTTTTAAGGTTTTAGGGTTTAACCCCCCAACCCGAAGCCCGAAGCCCCAAGCCCGATTTCTCTTGCTGTTGTTTTTGGTGTTTTGGGCCCTTCTTGATTTCATTGGCGTGCTGCTGGGTGCGGGCGGATGGCGACGGTTTAGGGGTTTATGTCAGGCATATGAGGACCCTGAACCCTAAACCCTCAAGCCCCCGTACCTAGAAATGACGCCGGAAAGCAAGCTCCTAGCTCCTCCCGAACCTGAGCCTTGAATAGTTTCAATAAACCCTAGGCCTTACACCCTAAACCTGAAACCCTAAACCCTAAACCCTAGACCCTAAACCCTAAGGCCTCAAACCCGAAACCCGAAACCCGAAACCCTAAACCCTAGACCCAAGTTCAAAATGTCGCGAGGTCTCGTGCCGGTGGGGCTTGGCCTCGGAACTCGAGTTTCTTGCCAATGCATGAGTATTTTTTTGGTTGAGGGGTAAGGGTTGTAGGGGTTGAGGGTTAGGCTTTGGGGTTCAGGGTTTAGGGCTTGGGGTTGCGGGTTACGGTTTTGGTATATGATTAGGTATATAATGAGTTAGCGTTAATGGTTCACACGGGTCTTGGCAGAGTTCACTGGAGGGTTTGAGGGTTTGCGTTTTGTTGGGTTCTAGCACGCTTTACGCTTCGAGGTTTTTCCATTGTCGTTTTGAAGGCTGTTGAGGTTTGAGGGCGCATGTGCGCGTAAGGCCTTTAGGACTTACGGCGGAGAACCGAGTCGAGCTGACAGCCGCGCAAGGACCCCCATGGCATGTGAGGAAAACCTCTCCAAGTGGGCTCCGGTCAAGCTCCTGCCCACCCTTCCGGGGGCGAACCCTCAGTTTAGGTGGTTTGTAGCATTTAGTTGCCAAAGGTTTTTGTCAAGGCCTCAACCCTTAAACCCTAAAGTTTGGGGGTAGGCTCGAGAGTTGAGGGCTTAGAGGGTGTTAGGGCTAGGGACCTGTTTCCTCAGTTCCCTAAACCCCACGCGCCCCGACACTCGAGGACAAAGCTCCGGACGCTCGCGCGGAAGGCGCTGAAAGGGAAGCTGCGCCTGACGCGCCCTGGCTTGCCACCTGCGCGAAAGCGCAGCTGCGAAAGCAGGATGTGGCTTAGTCAGGTTAGGGCCTTTGGGGGTTCAACCCAAAAAGCCATACAAGCCCTAGAGAAACCCACTACTATGCACCCTATAAACCCTATAATCCTCAATCCTTAAACCCCAAACCCCAATTTTTCCGTTTTGTAAAAGGGAGGTTTAGGGCTTAAGGGTCTGGGATATAGAGTTTGGGTTTCAAGGCTTTCAGAAGGATCTTGCTGGGCCCAAGATGTACGGTCGCCGAGCAGCAAGGAGCCCAATGTCGTCTTGAGGGTTTTAGAGTTTCAGGATTTAGGGCTTTTGGGGTTTTAGGCCTTTAAGGTTTAAGGTTTTAGGGTTTTAGGGGTTAGGGTGTTTAGGGTTTTATGGGTTTAGGGTGTAAGGTTTTAGGGTTTTAGGGTTTTAGGGTTTTAGGGTTTTAGGGTTTTAGGGGTTTAGGAGTTTCGGGTTTTCGGCTTTTCGGGTTTTATGGTTTTAGGGTTTACGGTTTACTGTTTCGGGTTAAGGGTTAGGGTCCAGGGTTTTATGTTCCTAGTATGGGAGGGTTGGAATACGGTACCTGAATGGTCCCTCCCTTGCTAGGGGCATACAAGGGAGCCCCATATAAGGGTCCCGTTTGCCTGCCCGATAATAGTGGGGAACGAGGGAGCTAGGTACCTTATTAACTTATGCCTCCCTATGTTGCCGTTCCAGGCTAAACCCTAAACCCTAACCCCAAAATACAAAGATTGGGGCTCCCTGCGTTCCCGAGGCTTTTTCGCTGCACTGCGCCCGACTGCCCAAAGGGATGCGGCAACGTGCTGGCAAAGGACTGGGGTGTCTGGGCCAGCATCCGAGGAAGCACACGACCCTCAACCCCAAACCCCAAACCCCAAACCCTAAACCCTTAACCCCCAAACCCTAAACCCTAAACCCTAAACCCTAAACCCTAAACCCTAAAATCTAAACCCTAAACCCTAAACCCTAAGCCCTAAACCCTACACCCTTAACCCCCAAACACCCAAACCCCCAAACCCCCAAACCCCCGAACCCCCAAACCCCCGAACCCCCCAATCCTCAAGTCTTCGACGCCTAAGTCAAGAAATTTTGGGGCGAGGAGCTTGGTTTAGGGTTTGGATGTCTAGGGTTCTCTAAGGGTAACATAGGGGTCGGAAGAATGACTAATAATGTTCCCCTTACGGTGCCTTTAGATTTATACTATAATAACCCCGAAAACCTTGCTCTAACTATTGAGGCTCCTACAGTACCTTGGGTTCCCAGAATCAAGGGACTAAAGGAGGGACCATGATGAGGGACCTTAGGCGTTTTTTGGGGGGTATTTCGGGGCTATTTAATTTAGGTATTTCGGGACTGCATAAGGTATATATACGGTATAAATAGGGGAATAAGATTAAGGAGCTTGGTTTAGGGTTCTCTAAAGGGTAGTTTCACGGGCCCTTAATACGCTCGCTTACCTCCTTTAATGGGTTCTGATGTACGGGCCCTTAATTTGTATAGGGTAGAGAAGGGGTATAGAAGGGGTACCCCTTTTGAGGGCCCATACTCAGGCACCATGTATCTACCCTAAGATTTCCCAGAAATTCTAGTTGTATCTTCCTCAAGTCATAGTAGGATCCTGAGTATGACTCATCTAGCATTCTGGACGCCCCTGAGCCCTAACCCCTAAACCTATCAGCCCTTAAGCCCCAAAAACCCTAGCCCCCCTAAAACCCGAAACCCTAAACCTTAAACCCTAAACGCTAAACCCTAAACCCTGAACCCTGAACCCTAAACCTTTCAAACACCAGGGGGAACCCAAACAAAAACAAGATTCCGAGGGCTCCCTTCACTCGCTGATTTGCTCGGCCACCTTACGTACTACCATCGAGGTGTCCGGCAGAGGGCCCTTTGGGGATTGAGGGGATTTAGGGATTGGGGTTTAGGGATTGGGGTTTAGGGATTGGGGTTTAGGGTTCAGGGTTCAGGGTTCAGGGCTCAGGGCTTAGGGCTTTGCGGGGTTTTAGGATGTAGGTTTTGTTTTTGGTTTAGGGGCGTAGGGCTTGGGGTTTACGGGTTTAGGGTTTTTGGGGGGTAAGGTTGTTTCAGGGCTCAAATTGCTTCAGGGCTTTCAGGGCTTTGGGGGTTCAGGGCTTAGGGATTCTAGGGTTTAGGGATTGAGGGGTCCGTTGGTGAGGTAGGGTTTGGTGGGTGAGGATTTGGGGGCTTGGGGTTAGGGCTTTGGGGGTTTGAGGGTTTGGGGTATAGGGCTTGGGGTTTTCAGGATTCGGGTTTTGGGTTTTGGGTTCAGGTAATTTAGGGTGTTAAGGATTCGGTATCGGGGATTAGTGGTTGGAGGTTTCGGGATTAGGGGTGGGTTTATGGTTTAGGAATTTAGGGTTTAGGTTTAAGGTCCCTAGGCCTTATAGACCTGAAACGCCCAAAGCCTTGTTCTACTAAGCTTCCGGGTTTCTAGGGGGCTTGGGGCAGGGAGATGTTTTTTTTTTTTTTTTTTTTTTTTTTTAAATTAATTTTTTGCCTTTAGAGCTAAGGGGTTTTAGATTTTAGAGCTAAGGGTTTAGGGTTGCTGGGATTTGTAGTTCAAATCGGCGGGGAGATGCCCAAGAATTGAAGCCCGATTTGTTCTCAGCACGGAAAGAAAAAACACTTCAGTGCTTCGCTCCGTGTGCCGGGTCACCCGCGACGCAACGTGGGATTACATAGGGTATACCCTTAAAGGGGTTACAGAGGGTATACCCTTTAAGGGATTATCTAGGGGACCCTACATCCCCCTGTTGCATACTCTTACTGACCAACCATAGGCGTGGTGGAAGTCCTGTCCGAGGTTCAATGCCTGAGCGGTTGGCACCATCTGCTTTTCTCGACGCGTTTCTTTCGCTTCCAGCCCTCCCGCACGGCGAGGGCGAGCAGCGCAATCTTCTTCGAAAGTGGCGCCTCAAGCAGCCCCTAAACCCTAAACCCAAAACCCAAAGCCCAAAACCCTAAACCCTAAACCCTAAACCCTAAACCCTAAACCCTAAACCCTAAAACCCTAAACCCTAAACAGCACGCTCAAGAAGCATGACCTGGACCATGGCGTGACAGTTGTCCTCGATGACGAGATGGTCTTCGCCCATGCGAGAAGTAGGGTTTAGGGAGTAGGGTCTAGGGTTTAGGGTTTAGGGTTTAGGGTTTCCCCCTTATACTGACAGTCCTATTAATAGGGATTCTAGTGCCCCCTGTTATAGTCCCGATTAAGGACTGTGAGTAGAAAGGGGGGGCATCCCAAGAAGTGGAGTGTTATGGCCCTGTCTGTGACGCTCTGGGCTTAAAACGTCTCATGCTGGAACTCTGGGTGTTTTTGAACAGGGGGGGTCTAGGGTTTAGGGTTTAGGGTTTAGGGCTGGCAGGAACCCCAAGCCCAACAACCTGATCCTCTGAACACTAAACTCCTAATGGACGAGTCTTAGCCGAGCGGTTCGGAAGAAGAAGCAGAAGCCTCAAGCCCTTAGAATCCCTTCCAGAACCTTAAGCTCCAAAGCCCAACAAGCCATCAGCGGAAGCATGGGCTTAGGGGCCCTTTTGATGCCTTGGTTTACACTTTCGGGGCAGGGAGTGGAGCTTGTGAGACGGACCCAAAACCCTACAAAGCCTATAAACCCTCTAAACCCTAAAAACCCTACATACCCTGTAAACCCTCTATAAACCCTCTAAACCCTATAAACCCTATAAGCCCCTGTAAACCATTGACAGCCGAGCTGCCTGACTCCATTTATATAGGAGGCAGGTTTCAGCACGCAACCTTAAGGGCCAAGACCCTGGACCCCAAACCCGAAGTCGAACATCGAACCCCGAACGCGCCACCCAAAAACCCCAAGCCCCAAGCCCAAAACTCTCCCAAACCCTAAGCCGAAGCCTTAGCAACCCTAAACCCCCAAACCGCCTGCTTGTCATTCTCTGGCAGGCAGCTCGCAATATCACGAGAAGGTGAACGAGGTCGCTCGGACTACGGTTCAGGGTTTAGGGTTTAGGGTTTAGGGTTTAGGGTTTAGGGTTTAGGGTTCAGGGTTTAGGGTTTAGGGGATTCTAAAGTCTAAATCCCAAATCGGCCGACACCTCTGTCTATGCATATAATTTCTAGTTGCATAAGTCCAGAACGTATATGCATGCAGACATCCACTTATGTACATATACATATACAAATACATACATACATACCTATACATACATACATATACATACCATGTGTCAATAATCATATATCGTAAACCAAGCATCATGGAGCATACCATAGCCAAGAACAGCACAACATTGCATAACACACACACACACATGTACATATACAAACACACACACATACATACATACATACATACATACATACATACATACATACATACATACATACATACATACATACATACACACATACATACATACATACATAGACATAATACATAAATGAATACAAATATATATATATATACACACATATATATATGCAGATGTAGATGTAGATGTATATGTATATGTATATGTATATGTATACACACATGTTTCCCGGTAAGGGACCAGTCAGCTTCACCTTCAAGACCCCTCCCGGTGGGTTTCCCTACCCCTCCTACATGTCCCAAAGAACTCGAGGAGGGACCCTTATGAGGGACCTTAGGAGCTATTTCGGGGTCATTTCAGGGCTACTGAAGTATATAAGGACTCGATAAGGTACGTAGAGGGGTTATAGTCGGGGAATAAGACTAAGGTTCCCTTTCTAGGGGTCCCTCCTTATACCCCCTAAACCCTAAACCCTAAACCCTAAACCCTAAACCCTAACCCTAAACCCTAAACCCTAAGCCCCTTAAACTACCCTCCTCATACCCCCTACACTCCGCAGGCATGGAACCAGCAACTTGCCGACGAACTGGAGCAACAAGAGGAGGACGGTGAGGCGGGCCTGGGGATGACCCTAAACCCTAAACCCTAAACCCTAAACCCTAAACCCTAAACCCTAAACCCTAAACCCTAAACCCTAAACCCTAAACCCTAAACCCTAAACCCTAAACCCTAAACCCTAGACCCTAGACCCTAGACCCTAGACCCTAGACCCTAAACCCTACACCCTACACCCTGAACCCTAGGCCCTAAACCATGACATTTTCCCGTTTGGAGGGGTTTGGTTGGTTGGAGGCTTCGGGTCTTCATTTGGGTTTAGGGTTTTCAAGTAGGGCTTAGTTAGGGTGGCGGGGTTTTTATGAGGGTTTTCATCTAGGGTTAGCTAGGCTGTGGTTTGGTTTTAGGACTCAGGGTTGTAACTTCGTTTATGATAGAGAATTTAGTGATGGCTGAAAGGTATATCAGGAATTCATTTCTCGCGAAGTGCTCATTTTGGTGTGCTCCAGCTTCCACGAGCCACCTTGGCTGTGGACGCTATATGCCCTCAACCCTAAACGCTAAACCCTGAACCCTAAGCCCTAAACCCTAAACCCTAAACCCTAAACCCTAAACCCTAAACCCTAAACCCTAAACCCTAAACCCTAAACCCTAAACCCTAAACCCACGCTTAGGGTTTGGGGCTCATGGGTTGATGGTTTCCTCGTTTCGGCTCTCGGGTTCTAGGGTTCCTTGGGGGCCACATGAATCCTACAAGGGTTTGTGGTTCAGGGGTCCTGAGTAGGGATTACGATAGGGGGTATTATGATCCCAATTAAGGACTGCTAGTATAAGGGGGAACATCCCAATTCATATACCTTAATAGGAGCTGGTAGTGTAGGGTATATGACCCCAATGTTAGGGGATATTTGGTCCCCATGGTTTGGGGTCTAGGTGATATGCGTCATGTGGCCATGAAAGCATAGCCGAGCAGGATTCTTGGACGGGGTGGCCCTCAGCCCTTCTACCGTAAAGCCTAAACTTCAGAGTTTGGCGGGGGAAGGGACCTCAACGCAGTTCCCAAAGCCTGAGCCTTAAACCCTCAAAGTAGCACCGAAGCAATCAAGCAATCCCAGACCAGGGCCATGAGCCACCGGCTTAGAGGTTCTTCGTGCGACGGAGGTTTTACTCGATAGGCCCCTTTTTCCTTGTTGGGTTCAAGAGGACAATATTCGGAAATATTTTTTAGAGGGTTTTTTTAGGGCCATCCTAGTTTGGGGTACCCTCAGCCCGAAGTCTAAACCCAAAACCCTGAAACCTGATTTGTCAAGCCCTGCCCCAAACCCCCACACCCCCAAAACCCCCAAAGCAGCAAAGTCACCCCCTTGTGCCCAGGAGTTACTCAGCATGTTCAAGGCATCCCTCAACAAACACAACTACGAGCCTTGCGTCGCGATTGGGGCTTTGTTGCGGGCAGTTCAGGGTGGGGCTTTGGGCCATTGAGGGCAGTTTACTTTTACCTTAAGAACCTGGGAAGGTTGAGGCTTGGGGAGGCAGGTGCTCAGTTTTGCTTTTGTGCTTGGGGGTAGAGGCTTTGAAGCAGCTTGGGGCTGTCGGAATGCAAGGAGCTCAAGACGAAGACCTTGAATGTTGCTCACCACGTGAACAACATCCGGAAGATCGTGCAGAAGAGGGGGTGCGAGGTGGGCCGCAACCACCTATGAAGCCCAACTCGAACCCCTAGACCCTAAATCCTCAACCCTAAGCCCTAAACCCAACAAACCGAACCAGCCGGATAAAGTTTAGGTTGCCTACCAGAAAGGGTACCCTTCTTATTCCTGGGTTAGTCTTGGGTCTACTCGGAGGTTCATGGTACTTATTAACCAAGTAAAACTGCACTTATGACTGTACTTATACCCACATTCGGGCACTTAAGGGGCTTGTAAGTGGGTTATAAGTACAGCTATACTTTTGGTTAAAAAGTACCATGAACCTCCAAGTAGACCCTCATTGTCTCTTTTTAGGTTTAGGCTCCCAGACAGGCCCGAGTTGAACAAAGAAAGGCCTTAAACCCTATGCCCTCAACTCCAAAACCCTTTAGGGTTTGAGGGTCAAGGGTTTGAGGGTTTAGGGTTTGAGGGTTTGAGGGTTTGAGGGTTTAGGGTTCGAGGGTTTAGGGTTTATTGTTTGAGGGTTTAGGGTTTGAGGGTCTAGGGTTTGAGGGCTTATTGTTTGAGTTTTTAGGGTTTGAGGGTTTAGGCTTTGAGGGTTCAGGCTTTAGGGAAGCTCCCGACGGTTGAGGTCAGCCGGTCCCTTGCGAACGACCAGGAGGTCTACGACGAAGTCTGGCAGTGGCAAGAGGAGCAACTTGCTTTGGTTTAGGGTTTAGGGTTTAGGGTTTAGGGTTTAGGGTTTAGGGTTTAGGGTTTAGGGTTTAGGGTTTAGGGTTTAGGGTTTTTAGTATTGGCAAGAGGAGCAACTTGCCAATACTCGGACTGTACACTTGTTGACTCGGGATGTGGGGATGTGGGGCTTACCCTAAACCCCAATCCCCAAACCCTAAACCCTGTATAACCCCAAACCCCACAGCCCCAAACCCCAAGCCCCAAGCCCGGAACCCTAAACCCGAAACCCGAAACCCGAAACCCTAAACCCTAAACCCTAAACCCTAAACCCTGAACCCTGAACCCTAAACCCTAAACCCTAAACCCCGAACCCAAGCCTTCGGTGTGAGAGACCTGAGGAAATCGGGGCACGGGCGCCTCACGGTGTCTCTCCGGTGGCTGAAGAAGTTCACGGAGGTGAGTGCCCTGGAGGCCGGGAGGTTGAGGTTTAGGGTTTAGGGTTTAGGGTTTAGGGTTTAGGGTTTAGGGTTTAGGGTTTAGGTTTAGGGTTCTAGGGTTCTAGGGTTCTAGGTTCTAGGGTTTTGGGTTTGGGGTTTGCTTGGAGGGTCGGGGGACTCAGAAAGTAGACAGTAAGTAGACTTCTCAGTTCCCTAAAAGGGACCCTAATTGAAGCTATCCTAGCTGTAACTCTATTAGATAAGTGCTTACTAAGTCCTCCGACTCAGTGTGGTTTAAGGTTTAGGGTTTAGGGCTCCCGCTGCCTCTGAACATCCACGCCTTATAGGTCCCCTGACCCTGAACCTTAAAACTCTACGTCCTAAGTCACCCGAAAAGCCCTAAACCTAGGACGCGTTTAGGGTCTAGGCTTTACGGTTTACACACCTAGGAATCAGGTCTTACGTTCAGCCCTTAATCCCAAACCCTTAGCAGGGCCTAGAGCTAGGGCTCCGAAGCCCACCACAGCCTGCGGAAGTGCAGGCGGCAGTGCAGGCGGCAGTCGCGCAGAGCACGGCCGACGTGAAACGCCGGCGCCTGGACGATGGCCCGGGTTCGCGCTCTCTCTCTCTCTCTCTCTCTCTCTCTCGCTCTCTCTCTCTCTCTCTCTGTCTCTCTCTCTCTCTCTCTCTCTGTCTCTCTCTTTTTGCAGTCTGGTCTCAGGCTTAGGAGTTGAGGGGTTTAGGGTTTAAATTTACAGGGCTTTGGGAGAGGCTCTGAGGATTTGAGGATCGGAGGTAGGTACTATTGGCTGTTGGTGAGAAGGAAGGCGGGTTAGTTGGTGCACTTGTATAATTTGATGATATTTGATGGCTGATTAGTTGGTACATTTGAAGGCATATGACGTGGACATGTCGTAGGTTCTTCAGTTCAGGCTCCACTTAATACTACGCAACCAAAATGTCCCTTTTTACTGTCCCTTCGGGGATACAAGCTGTCTCACAACCATATGACTGGCGACCTGGAGCCCGCAATGCTAGCCATAAAGGCTCTACCTCGTACAGGATTTTCGGGGATTTTGTTTAAACATTTAAAATAGGGTTTAACTTATTAGCTAGTGTTTAGGGGTTCTTAGAACTTCAGCAGGACCTCCCAAGAAAGCACGAGCTAAGGATTTAGGGCTTAGGCCGCTTGGCTTTTTCAGAGAGAAAGTGCAACTCCAGATTTTTGGTTTATTGGTTTAGCGCAAAACTGCGTTTAGGAGGCCTTAAACCCCAAACCCTAAACCCTAAACCCTAAACCCCCACACCCTAAACCCTAAACCCTAAACCCTAAACCCTAAACCCTAAACCCTAAACCCTAAACCCTAAACCCTAAACCCTAAACCCTAAACCCTAAACCCTAAACCCTA
>CAJNDS010000225.1:542500-552500 GCA_905221605.1 Symbiodinium natans | reverse complement strand
CGTGTCGTCTCCGCGGTCCGCGGCCTCCCGTCAAAAATCATTCCGTCCGACCCTCCAAGAAGCGATCCAATAGAACGCCTTCCGCATTAAAGTGCCAAAACAAGAACCCAATTTCAGAATTGGTTTTCGGGGAAATCCAAGAAAACAAAGAGCACGCGCAGAATAGACGTTAAGTGTCCAAGGCACGGGTAAGATGGACACTTAAAGGCTATGCTGCGCGCGCGTGCCTTGCAAACAAATACTTTACAACGGAAACACCCGCAGAATAGACGCAACGCACCCGCAGAATAGACGCAATGACCACTGTCAGCGCACTGTGTCCTGGGCGGGGGCGCGGAGGGCGCGGAGGGCGCGGAGGGCGCGGAGGGCGCGGAGGGCGCGGAGGGCGCGGAGGGCGCGGAGGGGCATCCACGTGTCCCCATATCCCCTGCCCATCAACCGAATGTCACTCTCCCCTTCCGCGCCGAACCCGTCACCCGTCCGTCAACCTCCATGCATGGTCCACGCCTCCCCACACCACGTCCCTCTCCAGCCAGATGTTCCCAACCCCTCCCTTGACCGTGTCGTCTCCGCGGTCCGCGGCCTCCCGTCAAAAATCATTAACGCCTTCCGTATTAAAGTGCCAAAACGGGAACCCAATTTCAGAATTGGATTTCGGGGAAATCCAAGAAAACAAAGAGCACGCGCAGAATAGACGTTAAGTGTCCAAGGCACGGGTGTGGGGGGGGGGAGGGGGTTGGGGGGGGAAGGGGTGGGGGAGTTGGCTACCCAAGGTAGAGCAGGGGAAAGGGGGTGGGGGGGGGGTTTTTTCAAAGGACCCCTATGTCCTGTGCTTTGGCTCTTGGCAAAGCTGCCCGGGTACCCCCCCCCCACCTCCCCCCGTTTTGGGGGGGCAAGGAGGGAAAGAGGGAGGTTTCACCTCCTTTTCCCATCCAACACGCCGTAAACCCTCAACCCTCAACCCTCAACCCTAAACCCTAATCCCTAAACTCCCGCCCCGGTCACACCCAAAGCCTATCACCCCTCAAGCCTTAAGCCTCAGGCTCGAAGTCCGGAGCCCTCAGCCAACACCCTCAATCCCAAATCTTTAGGGTTTAGGGTTTAGGGTTTGGTTTAGGGTTTAGGGTTTAGGGTTTAGGGTTTAGGGTTTAGGGTTTAGGGTTTAGGGTTTAGGGTTTAGGGTTTAGGGTTTAGGGTTTATGGTTTAGGTTTAGGGTTTAGGGTTTAGGGTTTAGGGTTTAGGGTTTAGGGTTTAGGGTTTAGGGTTTAGGGTTTAGGGTTTAGGGTTTAGGGTTTAGGGTTTAGGGTTTAGGGTTTAGGGTTAGGGTTTAGGGTTCATGGTAGTTGTAACTATACGTATTCTTTTTGTGGCGGGCGCGGGGGGGGGGGGGGGGCACTTTGAATCCTGCTTAGTTAAATGTGGGGCTATAAGTAGAGTAGTATACTTATAACTGATTAATTATGACTGTTTTTCATTTTTTTTTTGGGGGGGGGTACTTACCACCCTACTTATGTCTATCATGAACCCTCAAGTAAGTCCCAGAGAACCTTATATTTTTTTTGGGGGGGGGGGTACTTATACAACCCTACTTCATATAATTTCCCATGACTCTTAACAAGTAAGTTTTAGGGTTTAGGGAAAGGGTTTAGGGTTTAGGGTTACTAAGTCCCAGAGAATTTGAGCAGGACCCGCTGCCGCCCAAGCTGCGACCCATAGCAAGAGCGGTGGATCCGGTGGAGTAGCTCAGCCTGCACTCATGTGAGCTCCAGTAGGTTTGCAGGCTTGGGGTTTAGGGTTAGGGTTTAGGGTTTAGGGTTGGGGTTTTGGGTTTAGGGTTTAGGGCTTAGAGTGCGAGTCACGTTTGGGTGAGTGTGTGGAGGGTTGGCTCCTTAGCTAAAGCATCGTGTGTCTACATAGGGTTTCCTATTTTGCCGGGATCGTTGGTCCGACTTGAACATGGGCTCCAGCAGGTTTTGGGGAGGTTTAGGGCGTCTATGGTGCGCAGGAACCACCTGTGGCTACACAAGCCAGAAGATCCCCCTTCACCCCAAGTTATGAAGAGGGCTGTGGAAGTGCAGTGTGGCCATGATAGCCCTACACCTATCTTTGTCTTCCATACGAACCCCCGGTTCCATTTTTAGGTTTAGAGTTTTGGGTTTAGGGGTTTGTTCGGGCGTGGTGGTACCGAAAACGGGACCACCATTACGATAGCCGCTCACCTAGGACCCGGAGTAGTCCCTTTTTTCCTTTTTTTAGGGTTGGGGTTCTTACAATCCCCTTGAAACCAAAAAGGGCACCCTTGTTGTTCCTAGGTGACTCCTGAGTCTAGTCATGCAGCCCTGATAAGAGCTCCCTTGAGGTGCATCATAAAACTCTTCTGCGCCTCGCACCGGACAAGTTCCGCTGCGAGGATGGCTCGGGATCCGCCGTGCCCAGCATCCGGAGGCGGGCATAGGGGTTTAGGGGTCAGGGACCCTAAGCCCCCCAAACCCTAAACCCTGAATCCTAAACCCTAAACCCTAAACCCTAAACCCCAAACCCTAAACCCTAAACCCTAAACCCTAAGCCCTAAACCCTAAACCACAAACCCTAAACCTTAAACCCTAAGCCTCCTCTAGAAAGGGTTTGACCTGGTGGTTGAAGAGCACCTGGCTCCTCTAGCAGGTCTCTTTTGCAGTTTAAGTTCTTGCCCAAGGGACGCCAAAGGTCTGATGCCGACTCTGGAAATCCTTGTACCAAGGGAAAGGAGTGAAGTGTAAGCATTTCTAGGTTTGGGGTCTTAAGCCCTAACTGCTAAACCCTACACCCTAAACCCTAAACCCGAAAACCTAAACCCTAAACCGGAATACTTAGGATGCGGTGTGGCCGAACCGCACGAGCTGGCCAATGCGTTCGCGCAGGCCCAAGCCCGAAACCCTTCGATTTTCTGAGATTGGGGTTAGTTAGGGTTTAGGGTATTTAGGGTATTTAGGGTAGGGACGGTATTTAGGGTAGGGAGGGTATTTAGGGTATTTAGGGTATTTAGGGTATTTAGGGTATTTAGGGTATTCAGGGTATTTAGGTATTTAGGGTGTTTAGGGTATTTAGGGTATTTGGGGTATTTAGGGTGTTTAGGGTGTTTAGGGTATTTAGGGTATTTAGGGTATTTAGGGTTTAGGGTTTAGGTTTAGGGCCTTGAGGCCCCCAAGCTCCCAACTCCCTGAACCTTAGACCCCTAGTCACCCGCTTCAGCTGGTGCTTAGGGGTTCGGGGTTTAGGGTTCAGGGTTTACAGGGTTTAGGGTTTAGGGTTTGGCCCTCCGCCCAAGCGTTACGCCGCACTTGAAGGCATGCCGGAAGTCGTGTAAATGCCACCCCAAAACCCCTCGGACCCTTAACAGTCCTGACCCTCCACTCAAACGCTGCCCTCTACGTCCGTGCTACAAGTCTGTGCGATTAGCCAGAGCATCCATGCCCGCACGATGATTACAGCTTGTTTTTGGTGACGGCGCCTGTACGCGCCTATGCGTTTTTGCAGGTTTCAGGGTATTGGGGCAGGGGGGTGGCGGGGTGGGGAGTGGGGGGGTGGGGGGCTGGGGGCGGGTGGGGATTTCGGGATAATTTAGCTATTTAAGGGGCGCACCTAGGTGGGGTAGTGTAGAGGGGGGGTAGTAGGGAAACCCATAATAAACACTCTAAACCATTGAGACTTGGGATGTTCTCCCTCATACTAATGGATTTCAATCGGGGGTACTATAATCCCTATTAGGGACTGTTAGTATAAGGGGGAACACCCAAATTGAGACAAAACACAATGGACCCTAACACTGTACTAAGCCTCAACGCTACACCCTGTGGGGGGGGGGATTGGCTGAGACCACATACCATGTAAGTACCCTAAGGTGTGTTGGGCTTTTTTTGGCGGGGTATCCAAAAACACGCAACCCTGAACCCTAAACTCCAAACCCCGAACCCCAAAACCCTCTCAACCCTAAACTCTCAACCTTAAACTCTCAACCCTAAACCCTAAGCCCTAAGCCCTAAGCCCTAAGCCCTAAGCCCTAAGCCCTAAGCCCTAAGCCCTAAACCCTAAACCCTAAGCCCCATTGCCCCCCCCCCCCCCCCTGCCAAACTTCTGAAGCTGATGGCGGCCTTTTTCGTTTCCCCCATCCCCGTTTTACAAGAACCCCCCATCCGAATCCGATGGCTCATAGGGTGTGAACCTAAGGTACATGGGTTCTGCTTGATGTAAAAACGGCATATTCCTGGACTCAGGGGTATTGGGCCGTAAACCCTCAACCATAAACCCTAAACCCTCAACCCTCAACCCTCAACCCTCAACCCTCAACCCTAAACCCTAAACCCTAAACCCTTGCAGCCTCAGAGTCGCGGCCAGGTGGCCGCGGGCGACCGCGAATTCGCATTGTTGGTGGCCAAGGTGGAGGAGAGTGGCCCTTGCAGGGAGCTGCTACTTCTCCTGGTTTAGGGTTTAGGGTTTAGGGTTTAGGGTTTAGGGTTTAGGGTTTAGGGGTTAGGGTTTAGGGAACTGTCAGGGCTCAGGGTGTACGTAGCATTTGCAGCCCTAAGCCCTAGACCCCAAGTGTTGAACGGGGGTTCGGGTGGAGATCTCCATCCTAGGCCCTGAAACCAAGCCCTACTAATTTCTTAAGAGCCCCCCAAAAAACACAAATATTCTTCCTTATTAAGGGTAATATGGGGATTATTATTTCTTATTCTTTTTAGGGTTCTTAAGCAAACAGCAGAGTCTGTGAACTGCCTTGAGATGTGGGGGATGCCGAGAGGAGGCGAGGGTTAAGGCTTTAGGGGGTTGTGGGATCTCTTCGGTGTAAGTGCTGCGAGCTACCCTGCACGCTAACCTAAACCCCAAACCCTAAACCGCGAACCCTAAACCCGAAACCCTAAACCCTAAACCCTAAACCCTAAACCCTAAACCCTAAACCCTGGACCCTAAAGCCTAAACCCTAAACCCTAAACCCTAAACCCTTAACCCTAAACCCTAGACCCTAAACCCTAAACCCTACAGATCCCCCAGCAGCTCCGAGCCGAGGCTTGTCGGCGATGCTTCGGCAGCGGAGGCGCTCAGCGAGAGCGAGCTGCTGCACTTTGGGCCACCAAAGTTGTCGAGGGTTTAGGGTTTAGGGTTTAGGGTTTAGGGTTTAGGGTTTAGGGTTTAGGGTTTAGGGTTTAGGGTTTAGGGTTTACCGTGTAGGGTGTTGGGTTTAGGGTTTAGGGTTTAGGGTTTAGGGTTTAGGGTTTAGGGGAGAGCAGTGCTCGGGACTCTACTTATCTGCAGCTTTTGTACGGCCGATGCCCACTGATTCAGGTGTATTAGTTAAATGGAGTTTAGAGTTGTCAGGGTTCTAGTCCCCGTAGCCCCATAAGCCCTATAATGCTACCTTCTAAGTGAAACCCTAAACCTCTCAACATTCTATTTGGTGCTAGGTTTCCCTTAAACCCAACCCTAAACCTTCAACCCGAAACCCTGAAGTTTCTAGAGCCTCAAAAGCTCAATTTCAAGCTGGCAGGGTAAACCCTGAACCCCAAACCGAACTCCGAAGGGTACTATTGGGGGTCGGACTAATTACTATATACTGGTATTCCCTGATGGTACTTGTATAAATCTACTATGATCACCCCCAAAACCCTATTCTAATTCTTAGGGCCCCTGTACTATTATTTACGCCGGGCCTTCATATGGTCCCTTACTTTGTTTAACGGGTTCTGCAGCATGGGCCCTTAGTTTGTAAGGGTTCCCAAGTGAAGGGCGCATACTAAGGGCCCTAGCAACTGCTCCAGGAGAACCAGTCTAAACCCTAAACCCTAAACCCTAAACCCCTAACCCTAAACCCTAAACCCCCAATCCAAGGCACGCCTGGCTTTGGGCGTACACTGGCGTTGTCAGCCGTCGGGCCGAGGTCTTGGAGCCCCTTGGCCTGCAACTCGTGGGGATTAGGGTTTAGGGTTTAGGGTTTAGGGTTGAGGGTTGAGGGTTGAGGGTTGAGAGTTTAGGGTTCAGGCGCAAGGTATGACTTTACAGTCAAAGAATGGCTTCCAAACCCTCGCTATGGCCCATTTGCCCCAAGCCACCAGTCCGAGGATCCTCTGCGTCTCGACCCTGCGAAGATGTGGCGACCTGCGGTCACTGATGCTCGGTTTGAACTGCTCACATTGGGTGTTAGGTCTCAACCCTAAACCCTAAACCCTAAACCCTAAACCCTAAACCCTAAACCCTATAAACCCTAAACCCTAAACCCTAAACCCTGATACGACGCCCGAACCTTCGAACCCCCAGACCCCACGTTGCCAGGAACGGAGTGTTCCAGAAGCTACCCTAAACCCTAAACCCTAAACCCTAAACCCTAAACCCTAAACCCTAAACCCTAAACCCTAAACCCTAAACCCTAAACCCTAAACCCTAAACCCTAAACCCTAAACCCAGGAACGGTGTGTTCCAGAAGTTGCTGCTTGTGGCCCTGTCGCCACTGGGCGCGGCCTGCGACGTGCTGCCTGCAGTTCTCGCGTCTCCGGGCCGCACTTTGGGTTTAGGGTGGGTTTGGGGTTTAGGGTTTAGGGTTTAGGGTTTGGGGTTTAGGGTTTAGGGTTTGGGGTTTGGGGTTTAGGGTTTAGGGTTTGGGGTTTAGGGTTTAGGGTTTAGGGTTGATCTAAGCAGTGCGGCTGCGGCCCTTTGTTGGTCTCTCAAAAGGGAGGCCCTGTAGATCCATCCCCTCAGATGAAGGTTTAGGTCAAGGTTTCCAGAGAGGACCCACCCCGCCCCGTCTCGCAACCCCAAGCGAAGAGGAGCGGGCACGAAGGTTGTTGGCCGAACCTTGCAGGTTTCGAGCCCTCCACCTTGAACTTATGCGGAGACTGTTCTAGATTCTATTACGGTACACGTAAACCCTAAACCCTAAACCCTAAATCCTAAACCCTCAACCCCAAACAGGACACAATGTAGACGAACCCCCTTCCCCCATAAGTCGAAGCAGCAAAGACCGAAGGCTGGATGCCTGGCACCCGATACGGCATTCTCAGGTCCCTAAGCCCGCCTGCAGAGACCCTGACACGCTGACTAGGGTTTAGGGTTTAGGGTTTAGGGTTTAGGGTTTAGGGTTTAGGGTTTAGGGTTTAGGGTTTAGGGTTTAGGGTTTAGGGTTTAGGGTTTAGGGTTTAGGGTTTAGGGTTTAGGGTTTAGGGTTTAGGGTTTAGGGTTTAGGGTTTAGGGTTTAGGGTTTATAGGCTGACAAGCTCTGTCTACCCCGAGTGCCCAGTCAGCCTTCCTCCCGCCTGCACAGATACCGCCCAGGCTTACGTGGGGGCCACTGGAGGATGCTTGGAAGAACCCGAAACGCCTAACCCCTAAACCGTGAAACCCCTATACCCTGAACCCTCAACTTAACCCCTGAACCCTAAACGCCTAAACCATGAAACCTCTAAACCCCTACAGCCCAGTCGGTTGGGTGTAGGAGGCTCCGAAGTTACGGTTCTCATGTTGTCGTTCAGAACACCTGCTGCGGTGCAGGGTTGAAGGTTTTTCTGGGTTTAGAGTTCTGAAGGGTTTCGGGGTTTAGGTTTCAGGATCGGGGGTTTCAGGGTTGAGGTTTCAGGTTTGACGTTCTCAGGATGTAGGGTTTCAGGGCTTTCAGGTTTCGGTTGTCAGGGTTCAGGATGCCAGGGCTTGGGGTTTTCTCTTTCTCTCTCTCTCTCTCTCGCTTTTTCTCTTTCTAGTAAGGCCCCTTGGTAATCCTACTAGCATGTTTTGGGGAGTTGTTCAACATAGCAATCCCCAACATGCCCATAAGGTGGGTTTCCCCTTTCTTTATTCAGGATTCACCTTTTAAAGCGTTTATCCCATGGTCCATGCCTTTGAAGGGCCTGTTAACGGTATTTCTATGCTTTCCTTCCTTTTGGGTTTTTAAGCGGACCTGACTCAGGAGTATTCGGGTTTAGGGTACACTTGCTAAATTAATTTGGCGGGAGATGCTCCCAGGAAGCGAACCCCAACGTCAAGAAGCTGGACTTCTTTGCGAAAAAGGGCTTCCAGTTCCACGAGCTGCCTCGTGGCGAACACCAGGTAGCGACCACGGCCCGAAACCGTGGGCCCCTAAATCCCCTAAAGCCTAAGCAAAGCCCCCTAGAAGCCCAAAAAGCCTACAGCCCTGAACTGAAGCCATCGGCACAGACCATCCTAAATCCTAAACCCCAAGCTCTAGACCACCTGAAGCCCTACATCCTAAAGGCCCCAAAGCCCTAAAACTAAAAACCTAAGTTGCGAAGACCCCCTGGTTCTTAAAAAGGAAAAGAGGGAATTAGCGCCCTACATATACCCTTTAAGGGAGTTTATAGGGTACCTCATTCCCTCATTCCCTACCAAGAGCCAGCCAGAAGAGCCCGCTCTCTCGCCGAGGCTCGGCCAACGTGGCAGCGGCTTCTCGTGCGGCTGCGTGCAGCCTTTGAGCCGCAGGGGTACCGGGGTACGAGGGTGTGAGGGTTTAGGGCTTAGGGTTTAGGGTTACTGAAGGGTCCACGGTTTTGAGGGTTTCGGGAAATTTGGGTTAGGGATGATGATTCTTTTTTCGAGATTCTGGCGCAGACCAGGCCCGATATCCTGAATGTCGTAGAGTCGTTTGGGCTTGGGGACAATTTGTTCAGGGGCTAAGCCCACAAGCCTGGCACAAGCCCCTAAACCCTCAACCCTACACCCTAAACCCCAAACCCTACACCCTAAACCCCAAACCCGAAACCCTAAACCCCTTGAAATCCTCATAAGGTTCGCATCCTTCGGCGGCTTGCTGGGAGGCATCGTGGGAGGCAGCCAGCGGTTTGCGCTTAAGGTTCTTCTGCAGGGTTTAGGGTTTAGGGTTTAGGGGCTTAGTGTATGCAGGGTCGACGCCCCGCCCCGCCGCCCGAAACCCTCCCAAGTCCCGTGTGTGTAGAGTAAATGCCCGACCCGAGGCTGAAAAGCCCGAAACCCTAAACCCGAAACCCTAAACCCTAAACCCTAAAACCCAAACCCTAAAACCTAAACCCTTAACCCTAAACCCTAAACTGGCGAGGGCGCCGCTGACCATATGCATGGGCGCCCGAGCCTTCCGGGCAAGGCTAAGCCCTGAACACCGAGGACGAATCTGCGGGCCAGTGAGGGTAAAGCCTCCCTGGCATCCCCTTGCAGCCTGGACTTAATTGCGTCATACACGATCATTGCGTAGCTATACAGTATTACCCCAAAGCGACGACCATCGGCTACGGAGGTGGCCTCTTGGAGACCCTCCCTGCAGGCCCACAAAAGCAGGGGCCGGTCGAGGCCTCTGCTGCCCCCTACAATTTTTGCTGCCCATCTGGCTGAAAACAAGGGCCCTTGTTGGGGGGGTTGGGGGGTAGAACCCTAAACCCCAAATGAGAATGAGCAGGGGGTTGGGGTGGGGCATCATAGCGGCGAGCGGCCCGGGTGCTGTTAGCACCAGCGAGCCACTCTAAATACACACCCTAAACCCTAAACCCTAAACCTTAAACCCTAAGCCCTAAGCCCTAAGCCCTAAGCCCTGAACCCTGAACCCTGAACCCTAAATGCTAAACCCTAAACCCCTAACCCCTAAACCCTAAACCCTAAACCGGAACCCTCCAGACACAATAGAATCTCTGCACTTCGAGCCCCTGTGCTTCGACCCTGAACTTCGGGGTCTTAGGGGCTTTCTGGGGTTTAGGGTTTAGGGTTTGGGGTTTCAGGTTAAGGTTTAGGGTTGAGGGTTTAGGGGCCCAAGGGCGTTTATAGGACTTTGGGGGCGTCGTGCTTAGGGTTTGGGGGTTTTAGAGGGTTCAGGGTTCAGGGTTTAGGCCCTAAGCCTTAGACCCGTTTTGTAGTGTCCTTGAGGGAGGGGGGGGGCAGGTACCGAGGAAACCTATGCAAAAGCTTAGGGAGCATTAGGGAGTAGGGGGTAGTACCGCTTGAAACCCCCGTCCCTTGAGGACCCTACACTTGTTGCAGGGCCCCCCCTCCCTTGAG
>CAJNDS010000225.1:502500-532500 GCA_905221605.1 Symbiodinium natans | reverse complement strand
GAACCTTGAGCAAATCTGGCCCCTGGTCTCCAAAGCAAACCCTAAACCCTAAACCCTAAACCCTAAACCCTAAACCCTAAACCCTAAACCCTAAAACCTAAACCCTAAACCCTAAACCCTAAACCCTAAACCCTAAACCCTAAACCCTAAGCCCTAAACCCTAAACCCTAAACCCTGAACCCTGATTTTCCCATGTAAAAGGGCCAGGTACCCTCGATCCCAAACCCCAAACCTTTAGGGTTACGAATGGAGCCTGGGAACAACTCGGGGCCAAAGGTTTAGGATTTAGGGTTTAGGGCTTAGGGTTTAGGAAACCCTAACCTTAAAACCCTAAACGCCCGAAAGCCTAAACCCTCAACCCGAAACACCCAACACCCTCACACCTAAAAAACCCTGAACCCTAGCCCTAAACCCTAAACCCCAAACCCCAAACCCCAACCCCGAACCCCGAACCCCAAACCCCAAACCCCAAACCCCCCAAGCTCCTGACTTGCACAAGGCCCCAAGCCTTCGGTGCTCCGGAGCATTCGCAACGTCGACACGCTCGGTCTGCTGGACGGCGTGAAAGGCAGAGCGCGGGTTGAAAGCGTTTAGAAGGTTTAGGGTTTAGGGTTTATGGTTTAGGGCTGGGGCCTGGGGCTTTCGGGTTTAGCGTTTCTTTGGGGGTTGAGGGTTTAGGGTTTAGGGTTGGGGGATTAGGGTTTAGGGCTTAGGGTTTAGGGTGTTGGGGTGTTGGGGTGTTGGGGTGTGAGGGCTTTATACTCGGGGGGTCGAGGTTGATGTGCCAAGATTTCGGGCCAAGGCCCGTGTCTCCAGACCATACTGACCCTCGTGCTCGCGGTTGGGCCTTGAATCACGAATCATGAGCCCTCAAACCCTCAAACCCTCAAACCCGCAAACCACCAAACCCCCAAACCCTCAAGCCCTACACACTCAAACCCTAAACCCTCAACCCTAGCCCCTAAACCCTCAACACTGAACCCTGAACCCTGGACCCTCAACCCTGAACCTTAATCCTTGAGCTTTTCACCCGCAGGCCGCAAACCGGCCCCTTGACAGGACAAACCCTAGGACCCGGAGTAAGCCCTTATTTCCAGGAGTAAGCCCTTACTTCCTTTTTCTGGGGTTGGGGTTCCCTTTTAATCCCCTTAAAACCAAAAAGGGTGCCTGTTAATTCCTGGGCTACGTACCCCTGGCTAAACCCTAAACCCTAAACCCTAAACCCTAAACCCTAAACCCTAAACCCTAAACCCTAAACCCTAAACCCTAAACCCTAAACCCTAAACCCTCAACCCTAAACCCTAACCCCTCAACCCTAAACCCTAAACCCTAAACCCTAAACCCTAAACCCTAAACCCTAAACCCTAAACCCTAAACCCTAAACCCTAAACCCTAAACCCTAAACCCTAAACCCTAAACCTAAACCCTACACCCTAAACCCTAAACCCTAAACCCTAAACCCTAAACCCTAAACTCTAAACCCTATACCCTAACCTCTAGCAGGACAAATCCGGCGGAGGGTGGTGCACGCCAACGTCAGCGGCTTCCAGCTCACGCTGCACGACGAGACCGGACAGATCCACGTCAAGTTCTGGGAGGCTGGTTTAGGGTTTAGGGCTTAGGGTTTAGGGCTTAGGGTTTAGCGTTTTGGGCTTAGGGTTTAGGGTTTAGGGAACCCTAAACCCCAAGCCGCAAACCCTCAATAACCCCCCCCCCCCCCCCGCACCAAGCTTACACTCTAAGCAACCCTAAACCCTAAACCCTAAACCCTAAACCCTAAACCCTAAACCCTAAACCCTAAACTCTAAACCCTAAACCCTAAAACCCCCCCCCATTTTTGCCTTCACACCTTCACAAACTTCCTGCATCTGCAACTCCAAGACCCACAGGAGCCTGCCGCGAAGCCCTTTTCGAGTTTCGGGTTGACCTATGGGGTTTGGGGTTTAGGGTTTAGGGTTTGGGGTTTGGGGTTTGGGGTTGGGGTTTAGGGTCACTGCTCCAAATTCTGGATCCTGAACCCCGAATGCTATTGATCCAAGCTGTGCCTAAGCCCAAACCACCACACACCATAACCCCGCCCCCGTCCGCTCCGCCCCCCCCCCCCCCTTCTCCTCCTGTCCTAAACCCGAAAAACCCTAAACGCCCTAAATAAAAACCCTAAAAACCCTAAAAACCCTAAAAACCCTAAAAACCCTAAAAACCCTAACAACCCTAACAACCCTAAACCCAAAACCCTAAACCCTACACCCTAAACCAAGCCGCAAAGCCTGAAGCACTGTTTCCTACAGTCCACGGCTTTGACCCCAAACCCTCTAAGGACCCAATACTCTTGACAATTCTGACGTCTGAGCTCTGTTAGTCCTAAACCCAAAACCCTAGACCCCTTTGAAGCGCTGTTGAAACCCCTTTATTGCGGTTTAGGGTTTAGGGTTTAGGGTTTAGGGTTTAGGGTTTAGGGTTTAGGGTTTAGGGTTAGGGTTTAGGAATAAGGTTTTGTGTAATATCCTACGGTCGGAGCAGGCGGCGGCCGAACAGTACAAGACCGACCCCCGGCTGGAGGAGGGCGCAGCAGCTCGGCGGTTTAGGGTTTAGAGTTTAGCTTTTAGGGTTCAGGGTCTAGGGTTTAGGGTTTAGGGTTTGGGGTTTGGGGTTGAGAGTGTTTAGCACTTTTTATGGTTGAGGGCTTCTGGTTAAACATTCGGGTTGAGTGGGGAAGGGCTGCGGTTGAGGGTTCAAAAGGCTTTTGGTTCGATTTGGCTTGAAGGGATACGTATAAGGGTCAGGGTGACATGATTAATCAGTTTTAGCAACCGTAGATACAACCAAAGGAGTGACCCTCATAAGGGGCCCTAGGGGTAATGTAGGGCGCTACTTTTAGGGGTAGTTACATGGTCACTTACTCTGGGTCCTTACAAAGGAACTCCTTATATACCCCATATACCCTATACAACCCAAGGCCCATACTTCAGAACCCTTTAACGAGGTAACGGACCATATTTAGGGACCATATAACTACTCTCAGACACTTAGGTTTATAGGGACTTGGTAAGGACAGTATATATATATATATATGTAAGAGCAACCTTTATGTATTATTAGGCATGTTCTCTTTGTTTTAATATGTTCTATACTACTGAAGGTTTAGGGTTTAGGGTTTAGGGTTTAGGGTTTAGGGTCTAGGCTCAGGACTCATCGGGACGTCTGCTACTTGGATTATGGGATTTAGGGTCTTAATGTTGGGAGTTAGCAAGAGTGTTTAAGCAAGCTAGATAACAACAAGGAAGAAAAAGGGACGAGCCACGAGCAGAATGTAGAACAAATGACAAAGAGAAGTGCCCGCACTCAGCCTCACTGCATTCATCATCTAGTCCTCCCTTCTTTCTCTTCTGTGGTTCTCTTCTTGCAGAATGAACATTTAAGACCACAAACCAATCTCACTACTTTCATCCTCCCTCTTCTCTCTGCTCTCTCCCTTCTAGCTTTCGTCTTGTCTCGTTTTCTTGTGGAAGAGAGAATGCATAACACTAGATGAGCGAAGCACATGGACGGGAAGAGAGAGAAGCAAGTACTTGCTTGTTGCATAAGGGAGACACACTCTCCCCTAGGGCAGGGGTGAGTTCCCCGGTTCCCCTTTTTTTTGCGTTCCAACGTTTCTATTCCTTTTAAAGAGAAAGAAGGGGGTAAACACAAGGACGAAGACGGTTCCCCTGTCCACTTGTGCAATTTTTTTGGACTTACCCATTCAACGAGAAAAGAACAGACAGCAAGAGGAAAGCAACAAACATTTGACTAACGTGCGGTTCTTTCAGGAGAAAAGGAGTCGGATAACAGGAGAAGAACCACGAAGAGGTAAACATTCAAATATGTCATTCTTCTATTTACACACTGTCCTCATCTCTCCTCTCTTCCCTTTCTTGTTGGAAGAAGAAAAAGGAAGGAAATAAACCACAAGGGGGAGGCGCCCCATCCTCTCCTCTCCTCTCTTATCTCCCTCTCTGGCTTTGTTCTTGTCGGAAAGAGAGATGAATGTCCAAGAACCCAAGATCATCTCGTTACCTTCGTCCTCGCTCTCCTCTCTTCTCCCTTTTTCTCTGCTCTTTGCTTTTCTTATTGAGGAGAGAAACTGCAAGCAGTCTCGCGAAGTCGGATTTGGGGCTGCGCGCGTGCGAGTGGGGCCTCCTTCCACAAACCCCTCGAGAGAAAGGAAACAGAAAGAAAGAACGAAACAAAGAAAGCAAGACAGACAGAAAGAAAGAAAGCAGGCAGCTGTTCGCTCCAAAGGGGTTTCGGCTCCCCTAGTGCAGGCCTGGGTTCCCTGGGCTCCTCTTCGCATAGAGTGCGGTTGAGTTCCCTTATTCCTCCATTTTGCCTTCATGCCTCCACTGCGTTCCAACTTTTCTGAGCAGTACGCACAAGACAACACTAGGAACGAACAACAAATGACAAAGAGAAATGCCCGCACTCAGTCTCACTGCATTCATCCTCTTATCCTCTCTTTGTTCTCTTCTGTGGTTCTCTTCTTGCAGAAAGACTTACGAACGGAAGCCAATCTCACTGCTTTCATCCTCCCTCTTCTCTCTGCGCTCTCCCTTCTAGCTTTTGTCTCTTCTTGTTTTTTCTTATGGAGGAAAGAATGCATAACATTAGATGAGCGAAGCGTCTGGACGGGAAGAGAGAGAAGCAAGTACTTGTTTGTTGCATAAGTGAGGCACACTTCTTCCCCTAGAGCAGGGATGAGTTCCCCTGTTCCCTTCCTTTTGCCTTCTGTAATGCCTCCCCAGCGTTCCAACTTCTTTCTAAGGAGAAAGAAGGGAGTAAATACAAGGACGAAGACGGTTACCCTGTCCACTTGTGCATGTTCTTTTCGTCTACCCATTCAGCGAGAAAGGAACAGACAATAGGGGAAAGCGCAAGGACCTAACAAGAGTGTCTAAGCAAGCTAATAACAAGAAAAAGAAAGAGAAAGCCACGAGCAGAATGTACAAGAAAAAAGCACAAGGAAGGAATAACACATAATAAAGATAAGCGCCCTTACTCAGTCTCACTGCGTTCATCCTCCATGTGGTCCTCTTCTTGCAGAATGAAGATTTAAGAACACGAACCAATCTCACTACTTTCATCCTCCCTCTTCTCTCTGATCTCTCCCTTCTAGCTTTTGTCTCTTCTTGTTTTTCTTATGGAGGAAAGAATGCATAACACTAGATGAGCGAAGCATCTGGACGGGAAGAGAGAGAAGCAAGTACTTGTTTGTTGCATAAGGGAGGCACACTTTTCCGCTCTGTTCCACTCCTTTTGTGTTCGTTAATCCCTCTCTGCGTTCCAACCTTTCTGTTACTTCTTGTAGGGACAAAGAAGGGAGGTGCGCAAAAGGACGAAGACGGTTCCCCTGTCCACTTGTGCAATTTTTTGGACTTACCCATTCAACGAGAAAAGAACAGACAACAAGAGGAAAGCAACAAACATTTGACTAACGTGCGGTTCTTTCAGGAGAAAAAGGACTCGGATAACAGGAGAAGAACAACGAAGAGGTAAACATTCAAATATGTCACTCTTCTATTTACACACTGTCCTCATCTCTCCTCTCTTCCCTTTCTTGTTGGAAGAAGAAAAAGAAAGGAAATAAACAAAACATAAGGGGGAGGAGCCCTGATTTATTCTCACTGTCTTCATCCATCCTTTCCTCTGCTCTCTTATCTCTCTTCTTTGGCTCTGTTCTTGCTGGAAAGAAAGATGAATGTCCAAGAGCCCAAGATCATCCCGCTACCTTCGTCCTCGCCCTCCTCTCTTCTCCATTTTTCTCTGCTCTTTGCTTTTCCTATGGAGGAGAGAATTGCAAACAGTCTCGCGTTGTCGGATTTGGGGCTGCGCGCGTGCGTGTGGGGGTCTCCCCCCACAAACCCCTCGAAAGAAAGAAATAAAAATAGAAAGCAAGAAAGCGCAAAGCTGTTCGTTGCAAAGGGGGTCTCGGCTCCCCCTAGTGCAGGCCTGAGTTCCCTTGTTCCCTCCATTTTGCCATAGGTGAGAAAAGCACATGGACGAGAAGAGAGAAGCAGGCAGTTGTTCGTTGCAAAAGTGGCCCCTTTGGCTGAGTTCCCCTGTTCCCTCCAGTTTGTCTTCTGCAATCCACCCCCCTGACTTCCAACAGTTCTGTTCAGATAGGACAAAACGGCTCCCCTGTTCATTTGTGCATTTTCTTTTCAACAGACTCATTCGGCGAGAAGGAACAGACAACAAGAGGAAAACACCAAGGAATGAACAAAAGTCTATTATTTTCGTTTTTCTTATCGAGGGGAGAAAGGGTTCGGAGAACAGGAGGAGGACAAAGAACAAATCAATTGTCGTAGAATACTTTATGCCCTCTCCTCTCGTCCCTTTCTTGCCTTTGGGAAGAAGAAAGAACGAAGGAAGGAATAAACAACAAATTCTGAGAGGCGCCACTAGTCAATCATCCACCCTTGCCTCTCTTGTTTCTCTTCTTTGGCTCTCTCCATACCAAGAATGTTTGTGTAAGGACGCAAATCATCCCACTGCAATGTCCTCCCTCTTCTCTCTGCTCGCACTCTCTCTCTCTCTCTCTCTCTCTCTCTCTCTCTCTCCTCGCTTGTGTCTCTTCTTCTTGTTCTTCCTAGGGACGGCCTTGGGCAGGGGTGGAATTTACGTCCTCCTTAAGTTTTTGGAAAACTGAGCTCCCAAAATGAAATCCCAAAATGACAAACCGCAAGCAGTGTCCCCCTTAAGTTTTTGGAGAACTGAGCTCCCAAAATGTCAAATCGCAAGCAGTGTCCACCTGAAGTTTTTGGAAAACTGAGCACCCAAAATAACAAATCGCAAGCAGTGTCCCCCTGAAGTTTTTGGAAAACCGAGCTTCCAAAATGACAAATCGCAAGCAGTGTCCCCCTTAAGTTTTTGGAAAACTGAGCGCCCCAAGCGACAAATCGCAAGCAGTGTCCCCCTTAAGTTTTTGGAAAACTGAGCGCCCAAAATGACAAATCGCAAGCAGTGTCCCCCTGAAGGTTTTGGAAAACCGAGCTTCCAAAATGACAAATCGCAAGCAGTGTCATCCCTTAATTGTTTTGGAAAAGTGACCTTCCAAAGTGATAAATCGCCATATGTTTTTGCCTTAAGTCAGGGTTTGGGAAGCCCAAGGGTTTTCCAAGGCCGCCAGACTGGCGAAAAATCCCTATGTTTTAGCCTTATTACGCCCAAAATGATCAAAAATGATTGTTTTTTACTATTTTGTAACGAGAATCCATATGTTTTTGGCCTTAATTCAGGGTTTGGGAAGGCCCAAATTGTGCAAGAAATCACTAAAATTTGCCATTGCGAGGGTTTTCCAAGGCCGCCAGACTAGCGAAAATCCCTATGTTTTGGCCTTGATACGGAGTTTGGGAAGGCCCAAAATGGTCAAAAATCACTAAATTTTATAATTTGGTGGTTTTTCCAGGCTGCCAAACTAACGAAAATCCCTATGTTTTGGCCTTAGTTCAGGGTTTGGGAAGGTCCAAATTGCGCAAAAATTTACTAAAATTTGCCATTTCGAGGGTTTTCCGGCCGCCAGACTAGCGAAAATCCCTATGGTTTGGCCTTGATACGGAGTTTGGGAAGGCACAAAAATGGTCAAAAATCACTAAATTTCATTATTTGGTGGTTTTTCCAGGCTGCCGAACTAACGAAAATCCCTATGTTTTGGCCTTAATTCAGGGACCAAATTGCGCAAAAATTCGCAAATTTGCCATTTCGAGGGTTTTCCAAGGCCGCCAGACGAGCGAAAATCCCTACGTTTTGGCCTTGATACGGAGTTTGGGAAGGCACAAAAATGGTCAAAAATCACTAAATTTCATTATTTGGTGGTTTTTCCAGGCTGCCGACCTAACGAAAATCCCTATGTTTTGGCCTTAATTCAGGGACCAAATTGTGCAAAAATTCACAAATTTGCTATTTCGAGGGTTTTCCAAGGCCGCCAGACTAGCGAAAATCCCTACGTTTTGGCCTTGATACGGAGTTTGGTAAGGTCCAAAAGGGTCAAAATCACTAAATTTCATTATTTGGTGGTTTTCCAAGGCTGCAAAACTAACGAAAATCCCTATGTTTTCGCATTTATTCAGGGTTTGGGAAGGCCCAAAATGATCAAAAAACACAAAAATTTGCCATTTGGGTGGGTTTACGGCTGCCAAACTAGGGAAAATCTCTTTTTTTGTACACCTGAACTCAGGATTTGTGAGAGCCCAAAATGGTCGAAAACTACGCAGTTTGCCATGGGGATGGGTTTCCAAGGCACAAAATGATCCAAAATCATAAAAAACTGCTATTTGGGGGGCCCAAAATAATCAGAAATCACGGATTTTTGCCACCACCCGCCCCCCCTAAACTATCTAAACTATCTAAACTATCTAAACTATCAAAACTATCAAAACTATCTAAACTACCTAAACTATCTAAACTATCTAAACCCCCCTGGTTTAGACCCAACCCCCCCCCCCTTAAACTATATAAACTATCTAAACTATCTAAACCCTCCTTCCCGGTTTAGATAGTTTAGATAGTTTAGGTAGTTTAGGCCTCCCCCAACTATCTAAACTATCTAAACTATCTAAACGCCCCTGGTTTAGACCCAACCCCCCTCCCTTAAACTATCTAAACTATCTAAACTATCTAAACCCTCCCCCGGTTTAGATAGTTTAGGTAGTTTAGGTAGTTTAGGCCTCTCCCCCAACTATCTAAACTATCTAAACCCCCCTGCTTTAGACCCAACCCCCCCCTTAAACTAGCTAAACTATCTAAACTATCTAAATTATCTAAACCCCCACCGGTTTAGATAGTTTAGATAGTTTAGGTAGTTTAGGCCTCTCCCCCAACTATCTAAACTATCTAAACTATCTAAATCCCCCTGGTTTAGACCCAACCCCCAGCCCCCTAAACTATCTAAACTATCTAAGCTATCTAAACTATCTAAACTATCTAAACTATCTAAACTATCTAAACCCCCCTGGTTTAGATAGTTTAGATAGTTTAGGTAGTTTAGGCCTCTCTCCCAACTATCTAAACTATCTTAACTATCTAAACCCCCCTGGTTTAGATAGTTTAGATAGTTTAGGTAGTTTAGGTAGTTTTGGGCTCCACCCAACCAACCCCCCCCCCCCCCCCCCTAAACTATCTAAACCACCCCCCCGGTTTAGATAGTTTAGATAGTTTAGGTAGTTTAGGGGCCTCTGCCCCAACTATCTAAACTATCTAAACTATCAAAACCCCCCTGGTTTAGACCCAACCCCCCCCCCCCCCCTCAACTATCTAAACTATCTAAACTATCTAAACTATCTAAACCCCCCTAATTTAGATAGTTTAGATAGTTTAGGTAGTTTAGGCCTCTCCCCCAACTATCTAAACTATCTAAACTATCTAAACGCCCCCGGTTTAGATAGTTTAGATAGTTTAGGTAGTTTAGGCCTCTCCCCCAACTATCTAAACTATCTAAACTATCTAAACTCCCCTGGTTTAGATAGTTTAGATAGTTTAGGGAGTTTAGGTAGTTTAGGTAGTTTTGGGCTCCACCCGGGACCAACCTCCCCCCCAAACTATCTAAACCACCCCCCCGGTTTAGATAGTTTAGATAGTTTAGGTAGTTTAGGCCTCTGCCCCAACTATCTAAACTATCTAAACTATCTAAACCCCCCTGGTTTAGACCCAACCCCCCCCCCTCAACTATCTAAACTATCTAAACTATCTAAACTATCTAAACTATCTAAACTATCTAAACTATCTAAACCCCCCCCCCTGGTTTAGATAGTTTAGATAGTTTAGGTAGTTTAGGCCTCTCCCCCAACTATCTAAACTATCTAAACTATCTAAAGCCCCCCGGTTTAGATAGTTTAGATAGTTTAAATAGTTTAGGCCTCTCCCCCAACTATCTAAACTATCTAAACTATCTAAACCCCTCGGTTTAGATAGTTTAGATAGTTTAAATAGTTTAGGCCTCTCCCCCAACTATCTAAACTATCTAAACTATCTAAACCCCCCTGGTTTAGATAGTTTATATAGTTTAGATAGTTTAAATAGTTTAGATAGTTTAGGTAGTTTTGGGCTCCACCCGTGACCCAACCTACCACCAAAATTATCTAAACTATGTAAACTATCTAAACATCCAAACCCCCGGGCTTGTAATTTAGTATTGGGGGAAGGCCCGGGCTCGTAATTTAGTATTTGGGGAAGGCCCGGGCTCGTAATTTAGTATTGGGGGAAGGCCCGGGCTCGTAATTTAGTATTTGGGGAAGGCCCGGGCTCGTAATTTAGTATTGGGGGAAGGCCCGGGCTCGTAATTTAGTATTGGGGGAAGGCCCGGGCTCGTAATTTAGTATTGGGGGGAGGCCCGGCTCGTAATTTAGTATTGGGGGGGGGCCGGGCTCGTCATTTAGTATTGGGGGGACCCTTGGTTTAGATAGTTTAGATAATTTAAATAATTTAGATAGTTTAGGTAGTTTTGGGCTCCACCCGCAAAATTATCTAAACTATGTAAATTTTCTAAACTATCTAAACCCCCGGGCTCGTAATTTAGTATTGGGGGAAGGCCCGGGCTCGTAATTTAGTATTGGGGGAAGGCCCGGGCTCGTAATTTAGTATTGGGGGAAGGCCCGGGCTCGTAATTTAGTATTGGGGGAAGGCCCGGGCTCGTTTTTTAGTATTGGGGGAAGGCCCGGGCTCGTAATTTAGTATTGGGGGAAGGCCCGGGCTCGTAATTTAGTATTGGGGGAAGGCCCGGGCTCGTAATTTAGTATTGGGGGAAGGCCCGGGCTCGTCTTTTCGTATTGGGGGATGGCCCGGGCTCGTAATTTAGTATTGGGGGAAGGCCCGGGCTCGTAATTTAGTATTGGGGGAAGGCCCGGGCTCGTAATTTAGTATTGGGGGAACCCTTGGTTTAGATAGTTTAGATAATTTAAATAGTTTAGATAGTTTAGGTAGTTTTGGGCTCCACCCGTGACCCAACCTACCCCCAAAATTATCTAAACTATGTAAACTATCTAAACTATCTAAACCCCCGGGCTCGTAATTTAGTATTGGGGGAAGGCCCGGGCTCGTAATTTAGTATTGGGGGAAGGCCCGGGCTCGTAATTTAGTATTGGGGGAAGGCCCGGGCTCGTAATTTAGTATTGGGGGGACCCTTGGTTTAGATAGTTTAGATAATTTAAATAGTTTAGATAGTTTAGGTAGTTTTGGGCTCCACCCGGGACCCAACCTCCCCCCCCAAACTACCTAAACTACCTAAACTATCTAAACTATCTAAACCCCCCTGGTTTAGATAGTTTAGATAGTTTAGGTCGTTGAGGCCTCTCTCTCCCAACTATCTAAACTATCTAAACCCCCCTGGTTTAGATAGTTTAGATAGTTTTGGTAGTTGAGGCCTCTCTCCCCCAACTATCTAAACTATCTAAACTATGTAAACCCCCTTGGTTTAGATAGTTTAGATAGTTTAGGTAGTTTAGGCCTCTCACCCAACTATCTAAACTATCTGAACTATCTAAACCCCATTGGTTTAGATAGTTTAGGTAGTTTAGGCCTCTCCCCCAACTATCTAAACTATCTAAACTATCTAAACCCCACTGGTTTAGATAGTGTAGATAGTTTAGGTAGTTTAGGCCTCTCACCCAACTATCTAAACTATCTAAACTATCTAAACCCCCCTGGTTTAGATAGTTGAGATAGTCCCCCAAAAAAGGAACGCCACATAATACATAAAGGTTCCTGCCTCATATATATATATATATATATATATAGGGGTTATATAAGGGAGGGAAGACTATGGCCCCTTCGGGATGCCACTTCTTGGCACCCCCCAGGATGTTGGGCGCTCCATTTGCATGAGGGACGTGAGTTCGGGATGTTGAGGGCTGAGGGAAAACGCGAAAGCAATTCTGTGATTTCTGCTGCCGTTTATACTGTTCTGGCATGACATGAAAGCACCAGTTGCATTTGGAGCCAAAAGCGCGCCAATTGCACCGGGGAGGGTGCCACGTGTGTGGTTGCCATAGTCCTCATCGCCATGTCCATGTGCCTTGAAGTGACGTTGATGAGCGGAAAGTCGTCCAAGATAGACGTGCCAGTTGATACTTGCCTGGACGACTTGAGAGGGCTTGCGCAGCGTTGGCTGCACGTTGGCACAGGAAGGTTGCTGACTGCTACCGGAGAAGTCTTGGCGGGGACGAGGACTGTCTCGCAAGCTGGTATTCTGGCAGGGGACGTGCTGACGCTGCAAGTTGGCCAGGCCAGGGTGGCTGCTGGCCAGGGGGCCTTTGCTGCTCTTTTGGGGGACGGCTCAGCAGTGGCCTGGGGTGGGTTTGGTTGTTCAACAGTTGAGGCGAGAATTCTTACACGGCGAACATCCCGCAAATGCAACCCACCCGGGCACAGCAGCCATGTTCAGGAGCAACTGGTAGATGTGCGGGAAGTGCAGGCAGCCCAGGGTGCTTTTGCTGCGATTTTGGGTGACGGTTCGGTGGTTTCCTGGGGCAGCCCATTGGATGGTTGGGCGAGCGCTTGTCAGCGCCTCAAGGGCGTGCGCCACGTTCAGGCTTCTCAGGGGGCTTTTGCTGCTATCTTGGGAGATGGGTCGGTGGTGACGTGGGGTAGTCCTCACATAAATGGCGACAGAGGTGGCGACAGCAGCAACGTCCAAGTGCAGCTGAAGAAGGTGCGCCAGATTCAGGCATCGGACTGGGCTTTTGCGGCTATTTTGCAGGATGGCTCTGTGGTCACGTGGGGATTTCCTGACTCTGGTGGCGACAGCGCTGCAGTTCGCAAGCAACTTGTTGACGTGCAGAGGATCCAGTCTTCTGCCGGCGCGTTTGCGGCGATCCTCGGCAACGGATCGGTTGTCACTTGGGGCTCCAGACAATATGGTGGTGACAGCAGCTCCGTCCGCAAGCAGCTGAGGAAGGTGCGCAGCGTCAAAGGCACGCATGCCGCTTTCGCAGCCATCCTGGAGGACGGCTCGGTGGCCACTTGGGGTGACCCACTTCGCGGCGCGGACGGTGGCTCCGTCCAGAATCTGGTGAATGTCCAGCAGATCCAATCTACCTTGGAAGCCTTTGCCGCCATACGGGAAGACGGGTCTGTCGTGACCTGGGGCCGAGCGGACCGTGGTGGCAACAGCCGCGCTGTCCGTCACAAGCTGTTGAAGGTTCGTGCGATCCAGGCAAACCTCGGGGCATTCGCGGCATTGCTTGAAGACGGGTCTGTTGTGACCTGGGGCGATCCAACAACGGGTGGTGACAGCAGTTCTGTCCAGCAGCAGCTGCAGCAAGTGCAGCACATTCAGGCATCGTTCACTGCTTTTGCTGCCCTTCTGCGTAGTGGCAATGTTGTCGCGTGGGGCTGCGCTTACTCTGGGGGTGACAGCTCCTCAGTTCAGCAGCAGCTGCAAGATGTGTGCTGTATCCAGGCATCGCTTTCGGCGTTTGCTGCGATTCGGCATGATGGCTCCATCGTGACGTGGGGCGACCCTCTGTCAGGTGGTGACAGCAGCTATGTGAAGCGGCTGCAGTGAGGCGGACATGCAGCACGCTGCCCTGGAAGTGGTGTTGCAGAGACACACGGGAGTGCAGAAACTAGTGTAACTTTGCATTCCTTACTATTTGCATGTAGAAACACACATTTGTGCTTATTTGGCAGACAGCTGCCCGTCGGTATAAGACTGTGGCAAATGTACATGTATTTTCTATGCGTACGTAGATGTACATGAACAAGATATGAACAAGTCGATGAACATGTATATGAAATGTGTATGAGTGCGTGTTTCTGAACTCGGGTTTTTGATGTAGACATACATGTACGTACACAGACATTAGGGGTCATCATTACACTACATAAAGATAGTGAAATAAGTATATATCTATATATATATACACATATAGATACACACATGCATACATGTATGACAGCACATACGGTGCGCATGCATCATTGGGGCCTCCTGTGCTTGGTTTCGTTTTCTAAGTGTTGCACTTGCAAACAGACAATGTAAACCCTAAACCCTAAACCCTAAACCCGAAACCCGAAACCCGAAAGCCTGAATCGAGGTGGTCTTTCTGAGTGGATACGAGCTCAGGCAGCTCAGCCCACAAGAGCGGCTCGGATGCTTCCATACAAGGGAATCTTTCTTGCTGAACCTTCAACCCCCAAATCCTAAATCCTAACATGCCCCCCCCACCCCACCCCCCACCCCCACCCCCTCCCCCCCCCCCCCCCCCCCCCTCCCCCCCCCCCCCCCCACCCCCCCCCCCTCCCCCCCCCCCCCCCCCCCGCCACCCCCCCTGCCCCCCCCCCCCGCCCTAGAAGAATGTTCCTTATGGTCCCTTTGTAGTTATAAGAATAAGCCCCAAAACCCGATTCAAATTCTTTAGACTCCTATATTGAGCCCTTCAGCCCCTAGACCCGGAAGCCCAATGAAACTTGTACGACTACGTCAGGGTTTAGGGTTTAGGGTTTAGGGTTTAGGGTTCAGGGTTTAGGGTTTAAGGTTTAGGTTTTAGGGTTTAGGGTTAGGGTTTAAGGCAGGGTTTAGGGTTTAGAGTTTAGGGTAATATCGTGAATCGACGTATGTCTTCCTCAATTGAGGGTATGGGCCTTGCATCTTAAACCCCAAGCCCTAAAGCCTGTAAACGACCTCAAAACCTTAAACCTCAGACCCTAAACCGTAAACCTTAAACCCTAAACCTTAAACCCCAAGCCCCTAAACCCTAAACCCTACACCCTAAACCCTAAACCCTCAACCCCCCTTTGACAGGCAGGACTACGCCCCGGCTGGGCGACGGCACTGCCTGAGCTACAAAGCCGCCGAGGCTTCCTGGCTTTAGGGTTTAGGGTTTAGGGCTTAGGGTTTAGGGTTCAGGGTTTCAGGACCAGGGTTCATGGATTCTTGGTCTCTTTCCGGGCTCTGGGTTCATTATTTCACGGGTACATTGGGGGTGCGCCAGAATACAGTAGGGAACCCCAACCTGGACGTTGCATACTGTTCAAGATCCTGCCCCCAAAGCCCCTTTCCTATAAACCCCGAACGCCCTTTCACCTAAATCCTAAAACCCCATAGTGCGAAGATGCTGCTGTTTAGGGTTTCGGTCTACTGGTTTAGGGTTTAGGGATTAAGGGCTTCTGAGAAAACCTTAGGGTTTAAGGTTGAGGGTTTAGGGTAAGCCCCAAACCCCAAAACCGAGCCGCACACTCCTCAAGAGGGGCCCAACCCTGAACCCTAAACCTGAAACCCTAAACCCTAAACCCTAAACCCTCAACCCTCAACCCTCAACCCTCAACCCTAAGCCCTAAACCCTAAACCCTAAACCCTAAACCCTAAACCCTAAACCCTAAACCCCATGAAGCCCATGAAGCCCATGAAGCCCTGAAATCTCCAAAGCCTTGAAACCCCGAAAACCTCAACCCTAGAACGCCAAAACCCCGGCAACCCCAAAAGCCCCGAAGGGTTTAGGGTTTAGGGTTTAGGGTTTAGGGTTTAGGGTTTAGGGTGTAGGGTGTAGGGTTTGGGGTTTAGGGTTTGGGGTTTAGGGTTTAGGGCCCTAGGCCCCCTCGCCCCACCCTAGACCGTAAGCCCTAAACCCAAAAGTTTTGTTGAGGTTTAACGCCAAAGCCTAAGCCCTACATCCTAAACACTAAACCCTAAACCCTAAACCCTAAACCCTAAACCCTAAAACCCTAAAACCCTAAAACCCTAAACCCCTAAACCCTGAAACCCTGAGTTGCAGAGTCTGGGCTTCAGCATCTGTAGGACTTTACGGGTGTCAGGGTAAGGGCTGGAGGGTTTTACTCTTTAGGGTTTCAGAGGTTTATGGCCGTTTAAGTTTAGGGTTTAGGGTTTAGGGTTTAGGGTTTAGGGTTTAGGGTTTAGGGTTTAGGCTTTAGGCTTTAGGCGTTTCGGATGTTAGATGTTTTTGGGGGCTTGCTTCTGCGCCTCTGCCCGAAAAGCCATTGCTTGCTTGTTTGTTTGGGGCTCGAAGGTAAGGGTAAAAGGGCTTAAGGGTTGTTTGAGGGTCGAGGTTTCAGGGGCTGAAAGGTTCGGGGTTGGGGCCTTGAAGGTGCCTCATAACCCGAAACCCGAAACCCGAAACCCTAAACCCTAAACCCTAAACCCTAAACCCTAAACCCTAAACCCTAAACCCTAAACCCTACTAAGCCCCAAGCCCCTGCTGCAGAACCAAAGGCGGTCCAGGTCCAACTCCTTCGCGGCGTGCCCATAGTATCGGTGGCGGAGGCCTCCACGCAGCCAGTGCAGCTCGACGCAGAAAGACTGCAGAAATCTCCCCCCCCCCCCCCCCCCCCCATGCCCTTAGGGTTTAGGGTTTAGGTTTTAGGGTTTAGGGTTTAGGGTTTAGGGTTTGGGGTGTAAAAGGTTCAGGGTTCAAGGATTTTTAGGCTCAACCAATTCCCGTCATCGTGCTGACTCCCTACATAACTCTCATTAGGCCCGACTCCAGCCCTATGTAAAGCCAAACGACGCTCTAAACCCTACACCCTAAACCCTAAACCCTAAACCCTAAACCCTAAACCCTAAACCCTAAACCCTAAACCCTAAACCCTAAACCCTAAACCCTAAACCCTAAACCCTAAACCCTAAACCCTGAACCCTGAACCCTAAACCCTAGGGTACCCCAAGGGCCTCTGGCCAGGCGGTCCCAGATCCCCCCGCCGCAGAGTTCCAAGGCATGGCCTGGAACGGTTCCTGCGACCCCCCTCGGGACCTTTCGGGTTTAGGGTTTAGGGTTTAGGATTTAGGATTTAGGGGTTCCCCCCCCCCCCCACCGTTTCTAAGGTTGGAACATGGTTGAATAGAGCTGGGATTCCCTTTAGTATACCTTTTCGGGTATGTGGAGAAGGATGTTCCAACTGTTTGGAGCTTACTGTGGTCCTAAAATTAAAGGAATAGGTTAGAGTTAGGGTGGCTTTGCCGCCTTGGACAACGTGGGTGGGGGTTTCTTGCCCTCGACAATCTGGCCAGAGCTGCTCTGCGCACCCGACAAAGCTTTCGAGCCTCTTCGGCACCCTAACCTTCACAGCATCTGGGCCACATTACAGCAAACCCGACACCCTAAACCCTAAACCCTAAACCCTAAACCCTAAACCCTAAACCCTAAACCCTAAACCCTAAAGAATCGAGGAATTCCCGCCTCTCCCTTCGCTGTTACGTGGCCCGCGTGGAGGACCCATGAAAGGGCGGGGGCTCATGGTTTGTGTACATATACCTAATAGACATAAAACAATAGCTGTGCACACATATGAGGGTTGTTCAAAACCCCCCTTGGCTTCGAGCTATACTGGGGCGACCATCAGATAATGGAAATGAGGGTCCGCGAAAGTCCGCGATGGGCCCGCGAAAGACAAATCACGCTTTCACGAAGTTTTGTGTTAGTACTGTTTGTACTGTAACTAAGACGGGTGTAAAATTGCCTCCGTGAAAGTCCGCGATGGGCCCGCGAAAGACAAATAGCTTTTCGCGAAGAATGGTCGTTTTGCCGTGAAGCAATTTCGAACAACCGTCATATATATATATATATAGATCTATATATCTATATATCTATATATCTATATATCTATATATCTATATATCTATATATCTATATATCTATATATCTATATATCTATATATCTATATATCTATATATCTATATATCTATATATATATAGATGTCTATATATACATATATCTATATATAGATATAGATATAGATATAGATATAGATATACAAATATATAGGGATGGTGATAAAAGTTGTACATATGTAAAGCACACGTGACTACATCGTAAATCCAAGATTCCTAAAAATTTAGTTGACTTGGTTCTTTTGTGGGGGCGAGGGGGGAGTGGGGGGAAGCGTGGGGGGCCGGAGGCCAGAGGCTTTTCAGGTCACGCTCATGCTTAGGATGTTTTCTTTTTTTCTTCAGCGGTCCCGTGGTTCAGGGTTTAGAGCTAAATCCCCGAACCCCTTAAAAAGAACCCCTAAACCCCTAAACCCCTAAACCCCTAAACCCCTAAACCCCTAAAACCCTAAACCCCTAAACCCCTAAACCCCTAAACCCCTAAACCCCTAAACCCCTAAACCCCTAACCCCCTAAACCCCCTAAACCTCCTAAACACCCTAAAACCCCTAAACCCCGAAACCCCTAAACCCCTAAACCCCTAAACCCCTAAACCCCTAAACCCCTAAACCCCTAAACCCCTAAACCCTAAACCCTAAACCCCAGAAGGGTTTCAGAATTTAGGGGGTTTGCAGAGCGGGGAGGAGGCTCCAGGGTCCCGGGAGTTCGGGCTTCTGGGAGCTGGTTTGGAGAAGCTGCCCGGGCCATGGCCCTTATCTGGCGCCGGTTATATTAATGGTTTAGGGTTTAGGGTTTACTGCTCTATAGAAGCCTCAATGAACCCAGATAACCCAAACCCTTAACGACTTACCCCCCCCCCCTCCCCAAACCGCAAACTCTAAACCCTAAACGCCCTAAACCCGAAACCCTAAACCCTCAACCCTGAACCCGAAACCCTAAACCCTAAACGCCCCAAACCCGAAGGTAAGCCCTCAACCTGAAGTTTCGGAGGAGCTGGTCGAAAAGGGACCGTGGAAGCGCAGGAAAGTCTGGGTGAGCGACGGGCCAGGTCCCTCGACCTCGGAATTCGGGGTTTAGGGTACAGGGGTTCTAGGGTTTAGGGTTTAGGGATCAGGTTTAGGGTTTAGGGTTTAGGGTTTGGGGTACAGGAGTTTTAGGGTTTAGGGTTTAGGGTTTAGGGTTTAGGGTTTAGGGTTTTAGGGTTAAACCTTCAAAGCCCCTTGTCCAGTTGCACCACGAGCTGCACCCTCAGCCGCCTTTGAAGTCTAGGTCCTGAACCCTAAACCCTAAACCCTAAACCCTAAACCCTAAACCCTAAACCCTAAACCCTAAACCCTAAACCCTAAACCCTAAACCCTAAACCCTAAACCCTAAACCCCTCAAACTTCAAGAGGTTCCATACCCCATTTTCTTTGCTAAAGGAGCATCCCAGCACTAATCATCCTTAAACCATGTTCCAACTTTTTGGAGTTTGCTGTGAAACTAAACCCTAAACCCTAAACCCTAAACCCTAAACCCTAAACCCTAAACCCTAAACCCTAAACCCTAAACCCTACACCCTACACCCTACACCCTAAACCCTAAACCCTAAACCCTAAACCCTAAACCCCAAACCCTAAACCCTAAACCAACCCTAAACCCTAAACCCTAAACCCTAAACCCTAAACCCTAAACCCTAAACCCTAAACCCTAAACCCTAAACCCTAAACCCTACCGGCCCTCCTCTCCCCCGAAGTCCGCCACTGCCGAGGTGGCCTCCAGATGCCCTGGACACTGCATCTCAGCTTGACAGGTTATCAGAGGTTTAGGGTTTAGGGTTTAGGGTTTAGGGTTTAGGGTTTAGGGTTTAGGGTTGAGGGGGCTTTGGGTTTGGCTTCTTTGAGGGCTTCGGCGTTTTGAGGGACAGATGAGGAGTCTTCGGGCCTTCGGGGATTCAGGATGTGAGGGCCTTCGGCTTGCCAAGCCCGAAAACCCAAGCCCGCAACCCCCAAGCCTGAGCCCTAAATCGGGTTTAGGGTTTAGGGCTTAGAGTGTAGGGTTTAGGGTTTAGGGTGTAGGGTGTAGGGTTTAGGGTTGGGGATAAACCGCACGCGCAAGGTTGGGGGTAGTAGTAACACCACAACCCCAATGCCCCAGGTGCCCCCACATTACTGTACTGCGCTCTAAATCCGAACCCTCCTCACATTCTATGATTCTATGAGACATTCTTCTCGTAAGTTCTCGAACTTAAGGCCACCTTCTGGCTATTTGCAGTACCCTGTAAAGTAAACTCGACCCCCGGCAAGCCCGATCAACTTAAACCCTGACCCCTCCGCCCCCCTGAGCATCAGAAGCTCCAGTGGATCCTAGGTATTGGGGGTTTAGGGTTTAGGGTTTAGGGTGTTAGGTTTAGGGTTTAGGGTTTGGGGTTTCCGCCCTAAACCCTTAAACCAACCTTAGAGGTCGTTTGAGTCTCGGATCCCAGAACCGATGTTGAGGTGGGCCCAAATGGCGCACGACTACGGCCCCAAGGTCCTCTGCCACAGCTACATACTCGCGAAGACCCTTGGCTGCACCACTTCCCTAAACTACGGTTTAGGGGTTTAGGGTTTAGGGTTTAGGGGTTTAGGGTTTAGGTTTAGGGTTTAGGGTCCAGGGTTTAGGGCCCTATACCCCGAGACCGAACAGCCCCAAACAACACCCCGCGCCCAACCTCCGAACCTTAAGCCCAAACCCCCCAAACCCTAAACGCTAAAACTGCAATCCTGAAACCGCAACTCCGAAGCCTTAACCCCCTCAACCCCTAACCCCCCCCCCCCCCCAAAACTCCAAACCCTCAAAGCCCTCAAACCCTAAAGCCGTGGGCCCTAAACCCCATAAACCCTAAGCCCAAGGTCTTCAGGCGCACCCCCCCCCAGAAGACCTCTAAAGCCGTTAACCTTCAGGCCGAAGGGTATCAGGTCGGGGTTTGCGGCCTCCGGTGTCTAGGGTCTAAGATGTTTCGATGTGTCCCCTCTTGCTGCCAGCCCGAGGAACGTGAAGGTGTCGCAATTTCGGGGCCAGAAACAGCTCAGCGGCTGTTCCGAAATCAGCACCTAACGCAACGGCAGGTGCTTTGAGCCAACCCCAGATTCAAACCCTTGCGTCCTACTCACCCCAAGCACAACCCCTAAACCCTAAACTCCAAACCCTAAATTTAAATCCTAAACCCTAAGCCCTGAACCCCAAGCCCTAAACACTAAACCCGAAACCCCCCAGTATGGGGTTGATTTAAAGGTCCTTCCTTTCTTGGGAAATGACTAGGGCATTTTTCGGGCTTATAAGGGAAATTTAGGGTGTAGGGTTTAGGGTGTAGGGTTTAGGGTTTAGGGTGTTGATCAACTGCCAATATGAGCCCGAAACCCTAAACCCTGAACCCGAAACCCTTGCAGCCGAAAGACCTCCAACCCCCACCCCCCCCCCCCGCCCGCAGGCCATGAAACCCTATGAACCCTAAACCCTGAGCCTGCAAACCCTCAGCCCGAGACCCTTCAGCCCCGAGACCTAGACCCTAAGAGGTCTTAAGGGCTTGTTGTAATGGGTATTTGGGCGGTTGCTTTAGCTGTGTAGGGTTTAAGGTTTAGGGTTTAGGGTTTATAAACCCTGAAGAAGCCTAAGCCCTCAAACCCATGCCATTGCGCCAGCCCTGTACAGAAGAGGCAAGCTGCCTCCGCCTTCATGCTGTCTTTTGGGCGGCCAGTCGCCCACGACAGCTAGGGTTTGAAGGGTTTAGGGTTTAGGGTTTAGGGTTTAGGGTTTAGGGTTCAGGGTTTAGGGGGTTTAGGGGTTTCGGGGTTTAGGGTTTTAGGGTTTTAAGGTTTTAAGGGTTAAGCGCAGCTTAGGCTTGCAATCAGAATTTGGAACCGGATACTTCCCAAGGGGTCCAACCCTATGGCCGAAGCCCCCCTAAACCCCAAACCCCAAGCCCCAAACCACAAACCCTAAACCCTAAACCCTAAACCCTAAGCCCTAAACCCTAAACCCTAAACCTTAAACCCCAAACCCTAAACCCTAAACCCTAAACCCTAAACCCTAAACCCTAAACCCTAAACCCTCCAAACAGAACCCTGCACACCAAGCCCCCAAAACCCTGAGCCCCAGCTTCCTACCAAGAGCCGCTTGGTAACAAGCAGAGAGTTCTGGGCTTGTGTGGTTGAGGTTTTTGGGATGAGGGTTTAGGGTTGAGGGTTTAGGGTTTAGGGCTTAGGGTGTACGAGTCCGTATGCTCCGCTTTGACAGCATGCTGGCGAATTTATGTTATGCCTGTTATGAGCGCGATGTCTGTTCGCGCCGTGCTGGCCGAGGATGTGGCGCAAGCGTCTGCGCCCTCAACCCGCAAACTCCTAAACTCCTAAACCCTCAGCCCCTAAACCCTAAGCACCTAAACCCGAAACCCCAAACCCTAGCCCTTAAACCCAAACCCTAAACCCTAAACCCCAAACCCTAAACCCTGAACCCTGAACTCTGAACCCTAAATCCTTTGCCCTAAACCCTAAGCCCCCGCTGTTCGGCCGTGCAAGCTTGACACGGGCTCGCTCGGAAGAGAAAGTCCTTGGACCTGATTCCCTGCACCCCTAAACCCTGTCACCCCTAAACCCTACACCCAAAGCCCTAAACCCTAAACCCTAAACCCCCAAGCCTGAACCCTAAACCCTAAACCCTATAAACCCTAAACCCTCATCCCTAATCCCTAAACCCTAAACTCTACCCTGGGTCCCGGCTTCCGGGCGGCGGTGCTTGCCAACCATACCTCCCCAGGGGCTAGCGCTTAATTCGTGCGACAAAACGGGGGCTGCAGGACGGTGAAGGTGACATGGCGCTAGAAAGGGTTTTCCGAGCTTATGAGTTTAGGGTTTAGGGTGTAGGGTTTCAGGCTCCTAAACCCTAAACCCCAAACCCTAAACCCTAAACCCTAAACCGTAAACCCTGAGGGGTTTTCTTCGTCCTTGCAGCAGCCCGTTGCTGTATCCATATTGGCATCTGCGCGCCTCACCTGGGGATAAGCAGTGTGGTAGTGTAGGAGGGTTATTATAGTATCATATAAAGGGATCATAAGGAATTAATATTCGAAGGTTATTCCGACCCCTATATTAACACTTTTTGGGTAACTTTTTTAGGGGGGTTTAGGGTTTAGGAAAAGGTTTTTTTGGGGGTTCTAGGGGTTTAGGGTTTAGGAGCACTTCTTTCGGGGGGTTTTGGGGGTTTAGGGTTCAGGGTAACTCTGTTTAGGGGGTTTAGGTGGTTTAGGGTTGAGGGAACGCTTTTGGGGGTTGAGGGGGTGTACGGCTTTGGGAGTTTAAAATTGTGGGGCTTTGTGATTTTCTGGCCCATAGGGTTTGGGGGTTTCAGGTTTGGGGTTTATGGGCTTGGGGTTTCAGAGTATTCGTCCGGTCTCCATTCTATTAGACTCTTTACCCCTCAGCAGTTCAGACCCACCGAACCCTGAACCCAAACCCTGAACCCTACACTTACAACTGCACTTATAAACCCCAAGTCCTCAAAGTAGGTTATATGCAGACTTGGAATTGGGTTATAAGTACCCTTGGACCTCCATGTACCCCAAGCCCCAAGCCCCAAACCCTAAACCCTAAACCCTAAACCCTAAACCCTAAACCCTAAACTCTAAACCCTAAACCCTAAACCCTAAACCCTAAACCCAATTGGGGCTAAAAGCCGGAAGGTCAAGGACTCCTTTACGAAACTTAACCCGGGAGTCGAGTCTTGGGTTTCACAGGGTTTAGGGTTTAGGGTTTAGGGTTTAGGGTTTAGGGTTAGGGCTTCGAGGACGTCGGGTTATAGCGTTCAGGCTGGCTTTAGGGCTTTGGGTTCGGGATTTGGGGGCTTTTGCAAGTTGTGCGTGCAGGGTCTGGGGCAGAAGTCTGGGTGTGAATGCATGCCCCGAACCCTAAATCCTAAACCCTAAACCCTAAACCCTAAACCCTAAACCCTAAACCGCAAACCGCAAACCGCAAACCGCAAACCGCAAACCGCAAACGAGGGAGATACCTAGGGAACTTTTGGGAAGCTTGGCAAGTCTCAGGGAGTGTTCCGTGGTGTTGGGGAATGTTGAGCTTCTTACTCCCCCGAGATGCCCCTCCCGTGAGGACCCTTTGCCAGCATAATAGGGGTCGGAATAATTGCTAGCAGTATTCCCTCATGATCCCTATATGATTATACGATAATACCCCCCAAACCCTGTTCGAATGCATCAAGGCCCGTATATTCGGCTTCAAGAGCAGGAAACCGCCCACAACAGCTGGAAAGGGAGGCCCTAGTCTGTATCACAGGTTACCTTCAGCCCGACCCGTACCAGACAGGTTGTACCCCAAGCCTTCGGCAATTGTGTTGATGCTTCTGTCAAAGTTGGGTAACATTTTACATTTTTAAGGGTACTTTTGAACCCAATAAGGAATAACAATTTAAATTTTAATATTATCCCAGCAAGGAACTAGCTGTTGTGAAAGTAAGCCACCGAGCCTTGGCAGAGTTGTGGTTTCGCCTCGACCCCCCAAGCCCTAAGCCCTAAAGTCTATAGACCCTAAACCCTAAACCCTAAACCCTAAACCCTAAACCCTAAACCCTAAACCCTAAACCCTAAACCCTAAACCCTAAACCCTAAACCCTAAACCCTAAACCCTAAACCCTAAACCCTAAACCCTAAACCCTAACCTATTCCAGAAGCAGCCATGGAGCCTGCCTTTGTTGCTTCGCCTGCGGCAGTTCAAGCCCAGGCAAAACATCGGGAGCCCCCAAATCCCAAATCCCCAACTTTCAGCCGGCTTCAGGAGGTAAGATACTCTGGGGTCGCAATAACTAATAATCGTTTTCCCTTCTGGTCCCCAAATAGTTCTTCTAATGAAATGACACCCAACTTCTTATTCTAACTATGAAGGCCCCTAAGTACTGATCCCCTTCACCGTGCCAACTCTGACACCCCACCCAAACCCTGGGAGGTTGAAGGATCGTTCTGGGCGTTTTGCGGTGAACACCCCGATTTATCAATCAGGCACCTCTCCATTCCTTGGCTTTCTTCTGGATGGCTCTCAGGACTTTAACCTTGTGGGTTTTGCAGAAACTACAATAAGGAGCCTAAAAGTTAAACTTTTAGGAGGGCTTCAGAAGTCAGCCAAGCTCAGCCTTTTTGAACATGTTTTCTTGGTGTTTGGCCGAATTTCGCCGTTTGAGGAAAAGGTTTAGGGTCTGATTTTATTAGAGCGTTTTTGGCGCTTAGTAAGCTCTTTTTGTTCGGGGAAAATCAGGTTCGTCCAGTCGTTTTCAAGGGGTTTAGGGTTTAGGGTTTAGGGTTTAGGGTTTAAGGTTTAGCAGCTTTTTGACCAGGCTGGCGGTCCCAAATTCGCTGCTTGCCCCTTATGGTTTCGGGATGCCCAAGACAGAGCCCATAAGATTTTAGGGTTTAGGGTTTAGGGTTAGGGTTTAGGGTTAAAGGCTCTGACAGCTCAAAGGCTAAACAGGCCCTTGTCCGGAACCCTAAGACTTTGACCCCCCAACCCTCAACTTCACCTGAACCCTCAAGCCCGTAGGTTTATTCGGCGGAGTATCAAAATTAGGGGTCCTTGTGGGCTTACCAGTCTAAGGCGGCCCGAAATATTTAGCTATCATTTTGAGAAGTGACCTGAGGGTTTCGAACGCTCAGCCCCGGCGAATCTTCAAACCCGGTGCCCTCTAAAGCTCCTAAACCCTAAACCCTAAACCCTAAACCCTAAACCCTAAACCCTAAACCCTAAACCCTAAACCCTAAACCCTAAACCCTAAACCCTAAACCCTAAACCTTGGAGGCCCCAGGATGGCGGCAACCGAAGGCCGGACAGAAATGGGCGACTCGGACACTTAAGGAACACAGAGGGTTTAGGGTTTAGGGTTTAGGGTTTAGGGTTTAGGGTTTAGGGTTTAGGGTTTAGGGTTTAGGGTTTAGGGTTTAGAGTTTAGAGTTTAGGAGTTGGGGTTTAGGGTTTAGATTTAGGGTTTAGGAATTGGGGGTTAGGGCTTAGGGGCTTAAGCTTCAGGGTTTAGAGGTGATTTTAGGGTTTAGGCGAGGAGTTACCTGGACCCTCAAAGCATTTAAACAGCAGCCCCAAGCCCATAAGAAGGACAGCTTTTTGTTGCATACTCTGGGGGCTTAGGTAGGTTTGGGGAAATAGACGGACTAGAAATCAGCAGCTGATTGCCATGATGTACGACGTGGATCGCCCTGCCAATCGGGGTTTGGGACGCGAACTGAGAGCTGCGGGTGAGCGTTGAGAGTTTGGGGTTTCATTAGGGTTAGGGTTTAGGGCAACATCTCTTCCGGTTCATGTCTGCAGGACTTGAGAAAACAGCCGATTCAAATCTGCACGCCTTAAGACAAACAAAAAGCAGGTCCATATTCCTGGGGAGTGCTGGCCTGCAGCTCCAGTACAGGTCTCGCGTCTAAGGTCTAGGATTTTATATAGGCTTCTTAAGAGGGGGCCTAAGCTTCCCTAAGGTTCCCTAGGTACCTACCCCCCCATGAACCCCCCATCCCTTAAGAACCCTATAAGTTTAGAGGGAGGCAGGCTCGGTTGCAAGAGTGCTCTGCCTTGGGGCGTGTGCCCCCAACACCCGAAAAGCTCTATAAAGCATCAAGCTCCCCAAAAGGGACAAGCAGCATTTACAAGTCTAAGACATCTTCAACATACCCCTTGGGCATACCCCTGAAAAGAACGTAAGGGGTATGGTAAAAATTCTTCCTTCGATTCTTCTTATATAGGTTAAGGGGTATGGTTTGAGGTATGTTGAATTGTTCTTAGATTCTAAGACATCTTCAACATACCCCTTGGGCATACCTTTGAAAAGAACATAAGGGTTATGGCAAATGTCTTCCTTCTGTTCTTCTTGTATAGGTTAAGGGGCTCCTTGGGCATACCTTTGAAAAGAACATAAGGGTTATGGCAAATGTCTTCCTTCTATTCTTCTTGTATAGGCCAAGGGGTATGGGTTTGAGGTATGTTGAACTGTTCTTAGATTCTAAGACATCTTCAACATACCCCTTGGGCATACCTTTGAAAAGAACATAAGGGTTATGGCAAATGTCTTCCTTCTATTCTTCTTGTATAGGTTAAGGGGTATGGGTTTGAGGTATGTTGAATTGTTCTTAGATTCTAAGACATCTTCAACATACCCCTTGTGCATACCTTTGAAAAGAACATAAGAGGTATGGCAAATGTTTTCCTTCTATTCTTCTTGTATAGGTTAAGGTGTATGGGTTTGAGGTATGTTGAGTTGTTCTTAGATTCTAAGACATCTTCAACATACCCCTTGGGCATACCTTTGAAAAGAACATAAGGGTTATGGCAAATGTCTTCCTTCTATTCTTCTTGTATAGGTTAAGGGGTATGGGTTTGAGGTATGTTGAATTGGTCTTAGATTCTAAGACATCCTTCAACATACCCCTTGGGCATACCTTTGAAAAGAACATAAGGGTTATGGCAAATGTCTTCCTTCTATTCTTCTTGTATAGGCCAAGGGGTATGTGTTTGAGGTATGTTGAATTGTTCTTAGATTCTAAGACATCTTCAACATACCCCTTGGGCATACCTTTGAAAAGAACATAAGGGTTATGGCAAATGTCTTCCTTCTATTCTTCTTGCATAGGTTAAGGGGTATGGGTTTGAGGTATGTTGAACTGTTCTTAGATTCTAAGACATCTTCAACATACCCCTTGTGCATACCTTTGAAAAGAACATAAGGGTTATGGCAAATGTCTTCCTTCTATTCTTCTTGTATAGGTTAAGGGGTATGGGTTTGAGGTATGTTGAATTGTTCTTAGATTCTAAGACATCTTCAACATACCCCTTGGGCATACCTTTGAAAAGAACATAAGGGTTATGGCAAATGTCTTCCTTCTATTCTTCTTGCATAGGTTAAGGGGTATGGGTTTGAGGTATGTTGAATTGTTCTTAGATTCTAAGACATCTTCAACATACCCCTTGGGCATACCTTTGAAAAGAACATAAGGGTTATGGCAAATGTCTTCCTTCTATTCTTCTTGTATAGGCCAAGGGGTATGGGTTTGAGGTATGTTGAGTTGTTCTTAGATTCTAAGACATCTTCAACATACCCCTTGGGCATACCTTTGAAAAGAACATAAGGGTTATGGCAAATGTCTTCCTTCTATTCTTCTTGTATAGGTTAAGGGGTATGGATTTGAGGTATGTTGAATTGTTCTTAGATTCTAAGACATCTTCAACATACCCCTTGGGCATACCTTTGAAAAGAACATAAGGGTTATGGCAAATGTCTTCCTTCTATTCTTCTTGCATAGGTAAGGGGTATGGGTTTGAGGTATGTTGGTTCTTAGATTCTAAGACATCTTCAACATACCCCTTGGCATACCTTTGAAAAGAACATAAGGGTTATGGCAAATGTCTTCCTTCTATTCTTCTTGTATAGGTTAAGGGGTATGGGTTTGAGGTATGTTGAATTGTTCTTAGATTCTAAGACATCTTCAACATACCCCTTGGGCATACCTTTGAAAAGAACATAAGGGTTATGGCAAATGTCTTCCTTCTATTCTTCTTGCATAGGTTAAGGGGTATGGGTTTGAGGTATGTTGAATTGTTCTTAGATTCTAAGACATCTTCAACATACCCCTTGGGCATACCTTTGAAAAGAACATAAGGGTTATGGCAAATGTCTTCCTTCTATTCTTCTTGTATAGGCTAAGGGGTATGGGTTTGAGGTATGTTGAATTGTTCTTAGATTCTAAGACATCTTCAACATACCCCTTGGGCATACCTTTGAAAAGAACATAAGGGTTATGGCAAATGTCTTCCTTCTATTCTTCTTGTATAGGCTAAGGGGTATGGGTTTGAGGTATGTTGAACTGTTCTTAGATTCAGGCCCAGTTGGCAAGCCCAATTACAAAACAGAGCCCGAAGCCAATTACAAAACAGAGCCCGAAGCCACGGGAAACCTTAAGCTCCGAAGAAGCCCTCACTCTTTCGATTAAAGGTACTGCTCTGGAAGACCCAAGCCCAGCAATTCCACATGGATCGTTTCTTCGAGTTTTGAACACGTTTCAGGGATTCCTTTGTGAATAAAGGGCCGGAAGCCCGAAACCCGAAACCCGACACCCGAAACCCTAAACCCGAAACCCTAAACCCGAAACCCTAAACCCTAAACCCTAAACCCTAAACCCTAAACCCTAAACCCTAAACCCTAAACCCTAAACCCTAAACCCTAAACCCTAAACTCTAAACCCTAAACCCTAAACCCTAAACCCTAACCGAAACGCTCGGCCCTGAAACTAAACCCTACGCTTTAAGTCCCCTAAGCCCTCAATCTGCCCAAGAGCCGGAGCTTGCAGACTGAGGTGTCGACGCCCAGCCTGTGTATCCCGGCGCTGGATTTGGAGCTCGGGGTATAAATTCTCACTACTTGGAAGCTCTTTTGACTTCGTAAGCCCACTTAGTATCCCCTAGAAGCCCTCTTATAATCCCCATAGCCCACCTTACTAACCCTACTTACTAAGTCAAAAGGTCAAAAGGGCTTCCAAGTAGTACTAGAGGGAGCCGGTCCTTGCTAAAGCCTTAAACCCTTATACAACCTGTCCTTGCCAGCCCGGTGGTACCCTTTGACCCTGTTTTTGTTGGCACCCCTTGTAAAGTAACCGACCAAAAGACGGGTACCCTTACTAAAATTTGGTTATTGGGCTAAGAGTTTCGAAACGCCCAAACCCTGGACTCCTAAGACCCTTAACCCCAAGCCTCGAATACCTCCCTGCTCCCGGCTCTTGTGTACCTTTGCGTCGCGGTTGTGATTTCAAACCTGGGTCAAGGGCTTGGAGTTTATCAGGACTATCCGGTTATCCGAACCCTGAACAGTGAGGACCTTCTACTTGTCATGTGATAGTCATAGAGTCCATGAATTGGGAGTGGGCAGATATGCCGCTTTCCTAGTAGATTGCCTGTGCGCAGCTCCAAAGTGAAACTCTGGTTCGCCACCCAAAAACCCTAAAACTCTCAACCCTCAACCCTCCAGGACCTCAAGCCCTAAAACCCCAAACTCTTAGCCTAAACCCTAAACCATTGAACCCTTTGAAGCCCCAAGACCCAAGACCCTGAACCGCACATCCTAACCTCAAATCCTCTAGGACCCATTCCCAAGGCCCTGGAACCCTAAACCCTCTAGCCCTAAAACGCTTACACCCTAAAACCTCTAGGGCCCAAAACCCAGAACCCTTGAACCCCAATCCCTGAAACCCGAAACGCCTGAACCCTCAGCCCTATAAGGGCTTGAGCCCTGACTCCTGGAAGTTTCGTCATCAATTTGCAGGAAGGGGAGGATCGCGTCACGCGTAAACCTTAAAACCTCAAGTACAAAACCCGCAGTCCTAAACCCTAAACCCTAAAC
>CAJNDS010000225.1:432500-500000 GCA_905221605.1 Symbiodinium natans | reverse complement strand
GGGTTTAGGGTTTAGGGTTTAGGGTTTAGGGTTCCACGGGGGCAGGCGAGTCCGACTGCATGCGGCAGAGTCAGTGCTGCGCTCAGAGGAGGCAGTTTGCAAGCATTGCTGACGGGTCGGTTCGTCTGTTTAGGGTTTAGGGTTTTGAGTTTCGGGTTTAGGGTTTAGAGTTTAGGGTTTAGGGTCAGAGTTTAGGGTTTAGGGTTTAGAGTTTAGGGTTCAGGCTTTATGCTGCAAGCCCTTTTTCAAGGTGACTGTACAAAGTGTCATGCACAGAGTACTGGACCTGCACCACCTAGCACCAGTTTTGCAAGGTGTCAACAACGTCACTGGTGACTTTGTTCGCCCTAAGAGTTATTTGCTGGCTTTCCGTGTGCCCTATAACCTTGCAGCATTGGAGCAACGCGGCCATGTCGACAACACTTTGTCGAAGGGTTCGCGTGGAGATTGATGACAGCCTTGCTACTCTGTGCGGGGCGCACAAGATCCTGATTGCGCTGCCGAAGGACAATTTGCCGGTTGCTGACTTCTTGTCTGTATTTCAGCAGCGCCACTTGGGGACCACGTGCTTGCACCTGCTTTGCCACGTCGACGGCTTCACCCTGCCTCCAGGCCAGCTAGTGCCCCAAGTCTTGAAGGACGAGGACGTTCTCGTTGCCTAGTTGTAGAGTCGGTAACCTTTAACCTTTTTGGGGTAGTCTAATCCCCTTAGAATCCCAAAGGTTAACCTTGAATTCCCCCAGGTTACTGGACAACTAAGGTTGTGTGTCAAGAGGGGCGAGGGTCTGACTCGACCGGTCTGGCCAGGCCTTTGAAGAGGCGTCGCGTGGAGGTGACAGAGTCCCACACAGCTGTTAGCCAGTTCCCTCATTCTCCGGAAGTTCCTCACTTCAACCCACGACAAGACCGCGGGACACTGTTTGAAGCCCTGAGCCTTAGGGGTATTTGGAAATAGCTTTTAATTCTTGGGCACTTTAATTCCTAAGCAACAGCTAAAGGGATGATTTTTGCTAAGGTTCCCAGTTCAGTGTAGGAGCATCTGTGGCGCAGTGTTTGTTCCCTGCGGGACGGGAGGTCTGGGGCTTCCTAGTCCGCGGTATGCCGCCTGGCATGACTTGTGGAAGGAGGCCGCATCTTGGCTTTCTTCTGGCTGGCTCTTAGGACTGTAACCGTTTGGGATTTTGGTAGAAACCACAGCAAGGAGCCTGAAAGTTAAGCTTTTAAGGAGGGGTTCAGAAGTCAGCCAGGCTAAAGTCTCCCTAAACCCTAAACCTAAACCCTAAACCCTAAACCCTAAACCCTAAACCCTAAACCCTAAACCCTAAACCCTAAACCCTAAACCCTAAACCCTAAACCCTAAACCCTAAACCCTAAACCCTAAACCCTAAACCCAAGGCATCTGACTTCAAAGCCTTCAAGGCGCGACCTCCTGCACGCAGCCACCAGCTCCGCTTCTCTCAGGGCGAGGACCTGCTCCGCACCCTGTCGGGCGAGTCCAAAGCGCCTAGGTCCCAGAGGAGGGCCCTTATTCATTCACCTTTTTCTAGTGGTTCAGGGTTTAGGGTTTAGGGTTTAGGGTTTAGGGTTAGAAGCCTCCGTAAACTAAAAAGGGGGCACCCTTTATGTTCCTGCGTTACTCTTGGGTCCAAGGCGCATACCCCGGACGTCCGGTACAACTTCGGGGTCGGCCAGACGGCGCTCAAACAAGGCAGCAAGGCCTGGAAGGAGTCTTGGCAGCCCAGTGGTGCCCCCCCTCTTTTCTCTTGTTTTGGGGGTTTAGGGTTTAGGGTTTAGGGTTTAGGGTTTAGGGTTTTGGGGTTTAGGGTTTAGGGTTTAGGGTTTCCTCATAAAGTAGCCAGCCCCAAAAAGGGTGCCCTTATTGCAACATGGCTCCTGGAATTACCAAGGGGTTGAAGTGGATGCTGCAACTTTAGATCCTTAGCCTTTTTGGGCTTGTTGGGTTTCTTAATGTGGCAGCGAAGAATTTATTTTCTAGCTACCCTTCTGAGTGCAGCCAAGCCAAGGAGTTGAAGTGGATACCTGAAGACTTCCAGTCCGTCCTCCTGACGCTGTCGCAACTCGTCGCTGCCGAGCTGCACGAGCTGACAGACTTGGAGAAGGAGCCTCAGTCGGCCTTTAAGGGACGATCCTATGAAAACCCTGTGTGAACCCTCTGAACCCTAAACCCTAAACCCTCTAAACCCTAAACCCTAAACCCTAAACCCTAAACCCTAAACCCTAAACCCTAAACCCTAAACCCTAAACCCTAAACCCTAACCTAAACCCTAAACCCTAAACCCTAAACCCTAAACCCTAAACCCTAAACCCTAAACCCTAAACCCTAAACCCTAAACCCTAAACCCTAAACCCTAAACCCTACCGCCATCCTAGGAGCCCAAGGGCACCCTTGGAGCCAACGTCCTGAATGAGCTGGAAAGCTGGGCAGGCAGCCGCCTGAGGCACAGCCTCTACCCAGGCAAAGGTTCCTGCACCGAGCGGCTTGGTAGCCCAGTGGTAGCCCCTTCTTCAGGGTTTAGGGTTTAGGGTTTGGGGTTTAGGGTTTAGGGTGTAGGGTTTAGGGTTTGGGGTTTAGGGCTTAGGGTTTGGGGGGTTTTAGTTGGTTTCAGAGGGTCTTGGGGGGTGGTGGTTTAAGGGCTTTCTTGGCAGCCCAGTGGTGCCCTTTTCTCCAGGCTTTTGGTTCAAGATGCCTTTGTACAGTGGCCAACCCCAAAAAAGGGTACCCTTATTTAAAAAAACCTTTGTAAAGTGACCAACCCCAAAAAGGGCACTGTACCCCTACTACAAAAGGGTTACTGGGCTACCGGTTTAGGGTTTAGGGTTTAGGGTTTAGGGTTTAGGGTTTAGGGTTTAGGGGGACCAAGGCATACAGACTACGGCGTCCTGACGTTGCAGCAGAGCAATGGCTCGGGCTTGGAAGCGTTGATCGGTGGTGCTTGGCGGCCACTTGAACCCCCTCCCGGTGTCTTAGGGGTATTTGGAAACATTGTTTTCCTAAGAAACAGCTAAAAGTGTAGTTTTAAAGCTAGGTCTCTTAGGGGTATTTGGAAACTTTTTTTCCTAAGAAACAGCTAAAAGTGTGTTTTTTGCTAGGGTTCCCAGTTCAGTATAGGTTTTGTGGTGCTCTTTGCGGGGGATATGCTGGAGATCCTGACGAATGGGCGTGTGAGAGCTTTGCATCACCGTGTTTGCATGCACTCGGGTTCCGAAGAGTGTGCTCGCCAGTCAAACATCATTTTCTTGCAGCCTGACAACGACACGCTGGTCCAGCCACTGATGCCTTATCGCCGCTAGATCCCCCTTGGAAATCATTTTTTATTTTTGTTTACATAAAACCCAAAAATATGTAAAGCATCATTTTTAATAAGGTTCTAAGGGGAGTATAGGCAGTGGTCAGCGTGACCTACCAGCTGTGCGCTACGGAGACTGGCACAAGAAGAAGACGAGCCTGGCTTTTCAAAAGCCAGCTTAGGGTGGAGTGTTTCACTGCTTGGGCTGCCACCATGCTGGATGGAAGTACACACATGCACACTGAGCTTTTTGAGGCCTGAGGCACACAAGTGGTGCAGACGTGGTCAAGAAGCACTTCTCTAGGAAAGTCAGCAGTCGCGCAGTGCGGGAATTTGGATGCGCGAAGCAGTCTCCGGAAGATGCACGGAAGACGCTCGGGTAGGCGATGCACCAGGACAATCTGACAAAGCTCTGGACAAGTGCAAGGAGAGGCATAGCGCAGAGGACAAGGGGGTTGTAGACTAGTAGAAGTTGGAATCTCTCACCCCTAGACCCCAAACCCTAAACCCTAAGCCCTAAGCCCTAAGCCCTAAGCCCTAAGCCCTAAGCCCTAAACCCTAAACCCTAAACCCTAAACCCTAAACCCTAAACCCTAAACCCTAAACCCTAAACCCTAAACCCTTTCCCAGCTCCAGACAAACGCCGCGAAGGGCCCATCAGTGTGTGCCAATGAGGATGGTCAAAAGTTCCGGGTCGGGGAGTTTTTGGTTCAGGGCTTAAGGTCTTAGGGGTTTAGGGTTTAGGGTTCAGGGCTTCAGGGCTTAGGGGTTTAGGGGTTTGAGGGTTTAAGGGTTTACGCTTAGAGCCCGTCGACGCGACACGCAATTATGGAAGGCAGATGCCACCGCAGCAAACTGGACCAAGCTTAGGCCTACCCCAAGGCGGGTTTAGGGTTTTAGGGTTTCGGGTTTGCCCCCTGAACCCCCCTGCACGCCCAGGGATGGGTTTAGGAATTTCGGTTTTTTTTTTAAGGGTTCAGGGTTCAGAGCTTCAGGATTTTTCTTTGAGTTTAGGAGATAGGGTTTGGGGTTTCGCGGCTTTAAGATCTCGAGTTTCGGACTTAGGGTTTGAGGGGTCAGGGTTTAGGGTTTCGTGGTTTGGGCTTTCGGGCCTCGGATCCCTTAGCCTTGAAAACCTCTACACTCTGCACCCTCCCTGCCTCCCTAAACCCTAAACCCTAAACCCTAAACCCTAGCCCCTAAGCCCTGAATCATACGCTACCCCAAGCCCTAAACATGCCTAAACATACCCCACTTGGAGGTTCAGGGTACTTAGGGCTTTAGGGTTTAGGGTTTAGGGTTCAGGGTTTGACCCCAATTATAACCCCAAACCCTAAACCCTAAACCCTAAACCTACCTGAACCTACCCCAAGCCCTAAACCCGGGTAACCTTCCCCTGCGGCCCCCAGGTTGTTACGATCGACGCCGAGGAGGCGCGGGGCGAGGGCTGTGCTATATCCCCCTTACGTACTCCTAAACCGTAAACCCTAAACCCTAAAACCCTAAACCCTAAACCCTAAACCCTAAACCCTAAACCCTAAACCCTAAACCCTAAACCCTAAACCCTAAAACCCTAAAACCCTAAAACCCTAAAACCCGAGAGGATATTAAACATGTGTTTTTTTTACTAGGGTTCTAAGGGGAGTATAGGTTAGGGGTTGGGCCAGCTCCCGAAACTTTGGGTTTGGGGTTTGGGGTTTGGGGTTTAGGGTTTAGGGTTTGGGGTTTAGGGTTTAGGGTTTAGGGTATAGGGTTTGGGGTTTAGGGTTTGGGGTTTAGGGTTTAGGGTTTAGGGTTTGGGGTTTAGGGTTTGGGGTTTAGGGTTTAGGGCTTGGGAGGGTTTCAATATGTAGAATCATGCGAGTCTGCAGAGCTGTGTCCATCAGGCCCGAGAATGGAGAGGAGAAAAAAAAAAAAAACAACCCAGCCGCGAGCAACAGGGGACCGGGCCGGTTCAGCTCAGCAAGGAGGAGTACGTGCCATGATGGACCCACCCCCTTGTGTAGACATGTGCTCGCCAGTGGACAAGAAACCATGTCCAATGATGCTTTCTTGTAAAGCGGGCAGGCAGCTCGGTTGCAGGATTCGCAAGTACACCGTCCCACATTGTGTTTTGGTATGCTGTCCAGCGTTCTGGCGATTAGAAAGCACGTGCTCAGCATTGGCATCCTGATCTGAATGTGCGCAGATGGCACATTGGCTGGACAGCAGCTGATTCCTAAACCCTAAACCCGAAACCCTAAACCCTAAACCCTAAACCCTAAACCCTAAACCCTAAACCCTGTTTTGTTCAGGGTTTAGGGTTTGGGTTCAGGGATAGGGGCCATGATTTACACAACTACCTCTATAGGGGCTAGGGGCTTAGAGGATTCTGGGCCCTTTGGGTTTAGTTCAAAGGGTTTAGGGGTTTGAGGTTGGGGCTTTTCGGGCGGATTATCCCAATCCGTCTGGCACTGACCCTAAACCCCAAACCCTAAACCCCAAACCCTAAACCCCAAACCCTAAACCCTAAACCCTAAACCCAAGCCCCAAACCTTAAGATATGTTTCCCAGAAGTCCAGGAAACTGCAAAGCCACGAGTCAAGCGCCTGGGGCCCTCTACGGGTGTGCCTTGGTGTGGTTTGGGCGGGCCTCCGGCCCCAGAAACCCTGAACACTAGATCCTACTTAAACCGTAAGCCCTAAACCGGCCCTAAACCCGAAACCCTTTGTAAACCCAAGCCCGGTAGACCAAACTGGAGCCCTGTGGGGCAGAGCAGGGTTTTGCTGTGTTAGGGTTAAGGCTATCGGGGCGCCCTTGTAAGGTTTAGGGTTCAGGGTTTAGGGTTTAGGGTTTGGGGGTTGTTGAGGCTTTGCCGGACTTTGGATACGTGCCTCAGTTTGGCTAGCGGCAGCATTCGAAAGAGCTAGTTCCCGATATTTCGGAGAGCATTTCGGAGCAGCTGAGCACAGCCCTTGCCATGAGTCGGAGTGGTAAACCCTAAACCCTAAACCCTAAACACTAAACACTAAACTAAACCCTAAACCCTAAACCCTAAATCCTAAACCCTAAACCCCAAACCCTAAACCCTAAACCCCAAACCCTAAACCCCAAACCCCAAACCCCAAACCCCAAACCCCAAACCCTAAACCCTAAACCCTAAACCCTAAACCCTAAACCCTAAACCCTAAACCCTAAACCCGAACCTTAAACCCGAAACCCTACGCTCTCTCTAGCTTCTTTACCTTGGTATGGCAGCTTTCGGACTTGCAGAATAGATCTGTCCATCTGCGAGTCCTACCCTAAACCCGAAACTAAAATAGCCTAGTCAACACAGGGTGTGTGTGTAAGCAGCGTAAGTCCGTTACCCTAAGCCCTAAGCCCCAAGCCCTGAAATCCAAAACCCTGAACTCCAAAACTGGAAGAAATGCCGTTCCCCTAAACCCTAGACCCTAAACCCTAAACCCTAAACCCTAAACCCTACACCCTACACCCTACACCCTAAACCCTCAACCCTAAACTGGAAGAAATGCCGTTTGTCGGCGTGCCTCTGAGGCTCTGCGCAAGTGGGGCGGCGTTGGCTTCAAGGTTGCGGGGGTGACATGTTCGGGGTTCAGGCGTATGCCTTCGGATTGATTTAGGTTGTATGGGTAATTACCAAAGTAGGGGTACCCTCTTTCTACCCAGGTCCCTTAATATGGTTCCCCTTACCTTCGTAAAGGGTTCTAAAGTATGAGTGGGTTTTATAGGGTATATAAGGGTTATATAAGGGGTCCCGATTTGAGGGCCCATACTAGGTGACCATGTAACTACCCTAAGACTAGGGTACGGGTAGGGCAGTCGGCTACAAAGGTGGCGGGGGGCTCCCTAAGTATAAACCCAAACCCAAAGCTCCCTAAACTCCCTAAACTTTCTCCGTAAACTGCCTGAACCCTAAGTTCCTACCCAGACCTGCTTAGGACATGCCGACCCCTATGATGCCTGGGCCCAGAACTACACCCGACAGCTACCAACACTATCGCTTGGAGCTACTATGCAAGCCTAAAGAGTTGTGTTGAGTGTGAGCTGCACCGTGCAGTACTCCGCCTGGGGTACCATGTTCATTGAGCGCGAAAATCCTGACAAGTCCAAGACTATTCTCATCACACCCCCTTCTTCAAACTCAAGGTTATAACCGAAAGCTGAGCGAAAGACCTTACTTTCAAAAGTCAAGTACGTAAGGTTCTGTCCTTCAGTCGTCTCCTCTCTCGAGTGATGACCCTGACCCCTAAACCCTAAACCCTAAACCCTAAACCCTAAACCCTAAACCCTAAACCCTAAACCCTAAACCCTAAACCCTAAACCCTAAACCCTAAACCCTAAACCCTCAACCCTCAACCCTAAACCCTAAACCCTAAACCCTAAACCCTAAACTTTCATTCCTAAACCCCAAGGGTTGACCTCGCGCTTGTAACCCAAGCTTGTGTGTCGTACTAACTTTCGTCAAAAGCACTTATCTAAGGGTAGTTACATGGTCTCTTAGTATGGGCCCTGTACCCCGTATATAACCTATACAACCCAAGGGCCCATACTTCAGAACCCTTTCAAGGAGGTAAGGGACCCTAAACCCTTAACCCTAAATCCTAAACCCTAAACCCCTAACCCCTAACCCCTAAACCCTAAACCCTAAACCCTAAACGACCTTTAGAACTTCGCAGGTCCGACAGGATGGTCTGGCGCGCCGCCCGCGGAGGAACGACTTCGTGAAAGAGAAGGCCGCTTCGTCCCTACGCCTTACTTAGGGTTTCTAAAGCGGGTTTAGGGTTTAGGGTTTAGGGTTTAGGGTTTAGGGTTTAGGGTTTAGGGTTGAGGGTATGGCTTCGCATGCTGTAAGGCAGACCAAGAATCTGTCACAGCACTCCCGCAAGCCCATCGTCTAGCCCAACAACCCCCAAGCCATTCTCACAAGGAACTCGCGAATCGTGGCTTGGGCTGTGCGGTTGAGGTTCGGGGGATCGAGCATGGAGACGTGTGGAGGATGGCACAAGCAGGAGCGCGGGAAAAAACGAAGTCCAGTCTAGAGCAACACGGGTTGCCTTGCAGTGAACAAGGACGCCCAAACCCTAGGCCTTAAACCCAAAACCCCTATTCCCTGAGAGGTTTAGCGGTTCCCTTACACCCTCGAACATTCCCAACGCTTGCGAATCCCAAGTCTAACGCAGGAGCATGGAAGTATTTGCCAGAATAATCGCCCGGCAATCCCGATATGGACTAGAATGGAGCTGCCCCAAATTGATCCCCAACCTATTTGGGGCTTTACGGAAATAAGGAAAACCCCAAAATAGACCCCAAAAGTAGGGTTCCCTTATAATCAGAACCCCAGAAAGGTATCCCCAAAAATTTCGGAAACCCCCTTTGAAGTAGGCCCCTTTAATACCTCCTCATCCTCAACTCCTCATTTGGCATGCCAGGATTGGAGGGCGAAATGGACTCCAAAGCGTGAGGCATGGGAAGGCCCGTGCTCCTGGGGCGGGGTTTAGGGTTTAGGGTTTAGGGTTTAGGGTTTAGGCTTTAGGCTTTAGGCTTTAGGGTTTAGGGTTTACGGTTTTGGGAGAAGTAGGGGCTGTGTCAGGGCTTTCCGTAACGTTGGTCGGGTTTCAGGTTGCGGATTTGAGACGTAGGGTTTGGGCTTTGGAAAGCGCGAAACCCTCAGACCCAAATCCAAATATCAGCATAACTTTTGCCTCGAACCTTAAACCCTAACTCAAACCCTTGCTTAAACCCACAGTAAACCTCACAGTCGCAGCGAGAGGCCACCTACTTTGGGGGTCGGAAAAATTACCTGTCATATTCCCTTATCGTCCCTTTGCAAGTATACTATAATGACCCCCGAAACACTATTCTATTTATTCAGTTACATGCTGCACGAGGCCTAAACCCTAGGCCCTAAACCCTAAACCCTGAACCCTGAACCCCAAGCCCTAAACCCTAAACCCTAAACCCCAAACCCCAAACCCTAAACCCTAAACCCTAAACCCTAAACCCTAAACCTAAACCCCAAACTCCAAACCCCAAACCCTAAACCCTAAATCCTACAGCCTGCAGCTTGGGTCACGGACGACGAGGGCGGCCTGGCCTTCGGAGACTTAGCTGTCGGCCATGAGGCAGAGCTTCGGGCCTTTCGGGCTTCAGGGTTGTTTAGGATGTTTAGTTTTTTTTTTTTTTGGGGGGGGGGGGGGGGGGGGGGTAGGTTTAGGGTTTTGTTAGGGTTCTTAGGTTATTCTTTTGCTTCTCCGGTTTTTACGGTTTTGTTGGGTTTTTGGGGTTTGAGGGTTTTAGGTGTTTATAAGCTCCATGAGGCAGAGCTTGGGGGCCTGTTGGGCTTTAGGGTGTTTGGGTTCGAGGGTTTTAGGGTTTAGGGTTTAGGGCTTTATGGTGTTGGGGGTTTAGGGTTTGAGGGCTGAGGGTTTGAGGGTTTTAGGTGTTCTCGGGCTTTAGGGTTTTCATGTTTTTGGGGCTTTAGGATTTGAGGGATTTAGGGTTTCAGAGTTTCAGGATTTTTTGGTTTTATGGTTGTAGGTTACAGGGCCTATAACTATTACAGGGTCAGGATTGTGTAAAGTGCATGGGCTGATCACACCGTTTTTTTGGGGTTTGGATCTTTATGGGGTCGTGAGTTTTGGGTTCGTAGGTTTTTTTGACTTTAAGTAGGGTCGAGGGTGCATAAGGGCGATTGCTAGAGTTGAGGCTTTCGGGTTTTCATATACGGCCTGCAGGGTTGGCAGGGCTTGGGAGTTAGGAGTTAGGAGTTAGGGTTTAGGGTTTAGGGTTTAGGGTTTAGGGTTTAGGGTTTAGGGTTTAGGGTTTAGGGTTTAGGGTTCAGGGTTCAGGGTTCAGGGTTCAGGGTTCAGGGCTTCGGGCTTTCAGCTAAACTCTCAACCCCCTTGGGATGTGACCTTGGACCCTAAGGTTGTACCCTTGGGTTTGGAGCTCTCCTTGGAGATCCACTAAGGCAATATAAGGGCCAAATTAGGAGCATTTTTTACGGGACTCTCTTAGGGTACGTCCTTAGGGGTCCGAGTATCCTACTTTGGGGCACCCCAGCTATACTGCAAGTTGCGTCAGGGGTTTCGTGCTTGGGCAGATAAACTCTAAACCCTAAACCCTAAACCCTAAACCCTAAACCCTAAACCCTAAACCCCAAGCCCTTTGACAGCCCAGGGCGAGCAGCTGAACCCTGAATCCAACGCCCACATCCCCAAAAGCCCTAGAAACTCGATCATCCCCGTCAACGCCATAAACCCATAAGCCCCATAAACCCTATGAACCCTATGAACCCATAAACCCTACAAACCCATAAACCCTATGAACCCATAAACCCTATAAACCCTATGAACCGTACGAACCGAACGCCTTAGCCACAAAGACCCCGATTCCACTTGTGTCTGTATGTGTTCGCAGCTGCGGAGCTGAGGTCTTTTGGGTTTTTGGGGGGCTTTGGGCCTAGGCGTTGAATGGCTTGCTGCGCAGCGCCTTTTGTGCTAGCTCTTGCGTAGGGCTTGGGTTTTGGGTTTGGGTGTAGGGTTCAGGGTTTATGAGTTTAGGGGTGTAGGGTGTAGGGGTTAGGGTGAAGGGTCTAGCTGTTTCCATGGGGCACGTAGCTGCCGCGCTGCCAACATGAAGACCAGAAAACCAGCTCCGCGTATGCCATGTATCTTTAGGTGGGTAGTTTCGGTGGATAGATCTACGTAGTGCATCCAAACCATTGTAAACATCCGGCACATCTGCTCTGTTGAGGAACCAGTATGTCTGAAGGGGTTCGACTCGAAGTATGACTCCTTGACTAATCCTAAGCCTGAAACCCTAAGCCCTAAGCCTTAAGCCCTAAGCCCTAAGCCTTAAGCCCTAAACCCTAAACCTTAAACCCTAAACCCTAAACCTTAAACCCTAAACCCTAAACCCTAAACCCTAAGCCCTAAACCCTAAACCCTAAGTAAGATCCTCAAAACCCCTTCTTCCCAAGAGCCTCCACTCTGTGGCCGGGCCCCTTCGGCCCCTGGGCAGACGCCGCCGTGGAGGCCCCATTGTTCAGGGTTTAGGGTTCAGGGTTTAGGGTTTAGGGTTTAGGGTTAGTGTAAAGTGCTTGAGGATGATTTGTGGGGGAGGATGATTGGCGGTTATGGCCGGTAAGTTCGATCAAGAGTTCGGGGGGTGGAGGATATCAAGGGGTTTAGGCTTCAGGGCTATTTTGGTGGTTTTGAGTTTCCTATGTGTCGATGACGTGGGGGGGGGGATTCCTGTCTCAGGCTCCTGCGCTTTCGGCCGCGCCGCATGCCGGGCCCGGAGCCTGGTCATCGAAAGATGATCCGCCTGAGCCAGGCCGCATTCTTAAACACTAAACCCTAAGCCCTAAGCCCTAAACCCTAAACCCTAAATCTAAGTCCTACTATATATACCCTATAAGCCCTCTTGCCCTAAACCCTAAATTTCCATCCCGGCCTGCTTGGGCTGCACCCAGCCTTTTCTAGGGTGCCTTGACCCAGAGCTGCACCCGACAGCCCACTAACACCATCGCTTGGAGCTACTATGGCAAGCCTAAAGAGTTGCACGAGTGTGCTTAGGGTTTAGGGTTTAGGGTTTAGTTAGGGTTTAGGGTTTAGGGTTTAGGGTTTAGGGTTTAGGGTTTAGGGTTTAGGGTTTAGGGTTTAGGGTTTAGGGTTTAGGGTTTAGGGTTTAGGGTTTAGAGCTGCCACTCCCCTGCCGGTGCATTGAAATGCCCCCTTTGTCCCTGTGACTGGCGCTATCCTGGATGTCTGGGGAGCCTAAACCATGTGGGCTACAACTTAAAAGGGTTTTGAGGGTGTAGGGTTTCCAACCCCTCAGCGCAAAACCCTACAGCCAGGCAGCAAGTCGATTCGTCATGAAAGCGCGCCTGTGGGTTTAGGCCAGCGGGTCAACCCAAACCCTAAACTTTCAACTCTTTAATCCCCAAACCCTAAACCCTAAACCCCAGACCCTAAACCCTAAACCCTAAACCCGACAGAGCAACCCAGGAACACTTGTCCAGGCCTCTCTCTCGTGGCCGCCCGTGCGCGGGAGAGCGCATGGGCCGACGCCCTCTCGCTGGCAGCTCAGTTCTGTCATGGAGGCCGGAGGGTTTAGGGTTTAGGGTTTGGGGTTTAGGGTTTAGGGCTTAGGGTTAATTAGGGTTTAGGGCCTTAGGGTTGAGGGTTGAGGGTTTAGGGTTTAGGGTTTAGGGCCTTAGGGTTTAGGCTTTAGGGCCTTAGGGTTTCGGGTTAGGGTTTATTGAAACTATTCAGGGTTCAGGTCCGGGGAAGGAGTTTCGAGGCGTTTCTGTTCTGACGTTTTTGCTATTTTTTTTAAAACTATTTCAATTTGCAGGGTGAAAGGCCTCAAGGGGTTCCAGCTCCACGAAACTTACTGGCTCTTAGACGGGACTTTGGGAATTTAGGTGCCCTATAGACCCCTTAAGGGCATGTAGGCGTTATAAGGTACCCTAAACCCTAAACCCTAAACCCTAAACCCTAAACCCGAAACCCCTAAACCATCTTGGTCTGGGATCTCTTTGGGCTCCGCGCAGTGCAGAGCTTGTTCGGCCCACGGCCTGGCTGGCCCCGTGGTTTCGGCTTCGGGGATTGGACACTAAACTCTAAACCCCAAACCCCAAACCCTAAACCCTAAACCCCAAACCCTAAACCCTAAACCCTAAACCCTAAACCCTAAACCCTGCGAACCCTCAGAAGGGCCCTCTTGCTGTTGCGAGGAGAGCCCCGGAGCGTGGCGGGCGAGAATGCCGCCATTGGCGCCTGGCTCAGGCAGAGGGTTCTAATCAACTCAACCTATATGCACCAGGGTTTAGGGCTTCGGGCTTAGGGTTTAGGGTTTAGTTTCCGAAACTGGGGTACGAATCCTACTATTGGGGTCTATTTGACTTGGGGTCTATTTTAAGGGTCCCTGACTTTTCGTACACCCGCGTATGCATCAGGCCTATGTTCTCCCAGACGGGCGAAGGTGATTCTTCAAAAACCGCCAAGTCTGTTAAGAAAATCCAGCTGAAGAACAAAGCGACCGAAGAGAAGAAGGACCGACAATGTGAGTGAGGTGCTCAACAACGCCAAGACGATTATGGAGAGCAAGTCCATCTCATTTGAGACATTCCTTGAAACCCTAAACCCTGAACCCTAAACTCTAAACCCAGCCTTTGGTTGGGCAACCTCGTAAGGCTGCAGACCTACATGATGAGAGACAAATCACGTCTTCACATGAATATGACGCTCTTTCGGGTCGGATGCCCGAGGTAGCTTGGATTGATTATTTACCCTAAGGGTCCATGTACCTAAATATTGAATGCTTGGGCCTTAAAAGTACTTCCTACATAGGGACTTTGGGGAGTATAGAATAATGAGGTGCATGGACCCTTAGGGCTATATAAGGGGTTGTTTGAATATGGCCTTGAATAAAAAGCGGAGGATTTGAGGCATGGTGTGGTCGTGTCAAGTTGCTCTGACGCCCCTAAGCACCAAAACCCTGATACCCAAAGCTTCGAGTTATCCTTTGCCTTTAATATCTAGGATGCCCAGTAGTACCCTTATTCCCTTTTTTGGGGGGTTTAGGTTCCCTTATAAACCCCCTGTAAGCAAAAAAGGGCACCCCTTTTAAGCCTAGGTTACTGGGCAGCCTAGATATGCACCCCTAGCAAGCCCACTGTTTCTAAAGCCCAAGGAGCCACAAGGCCTAAAGCCAGGGGCATGTAAGAACGTATCTAGATCCGGAGTCTCTCTTGAGAAGGAACTCCTACACCCCAACCTCAAACCCTAAACCCCAAACCCCAAGCCCGAAACCCTAAACCCTAAACCCCAAACCCCAAACCCTAAACCCTAAACCCTAAACCCTAAACCCTAAACCTCCAAGCAACCCGAAAGTCCTCGCAGGGGCCACCGGTGGGCGGCGGGTCTCTGTCTGCTTGCCAGGCTCTTTTCGGCAGGTTTGGCACTTGGAGGTTGAGAATTTAGGGTTTAGGGTTTAGGGTTTAGGGTTTAGCGTTTAGGGTTTAGGGTTTAGGGTTTAGGGGTTCCTTGAACCCTAACTTGGGGTTTAGGGGTGGGGGGTTGAGGGTTTTGGCTTAGGGCGAGATTTAGGGCTCCTCGACGAGCCCCAACCGAAGCGCACGCCCCGTGTGTTTGCAGGCTTTGCGACAGAGCCCCGTGTGTTAGTTGCACGACCTGAAAGCATGCAGAACCGACGCCCAACCCATTGTGTTGGAGCTTTGAAATCCCCATGGAGCTTTGGCCGTTCCAGATAGGGAAGCATATGGAAGATACCTTGGGATGTTCCCCCTTATACTAGCAATCCTTAATCGGGATCATAGCCCCCCCCCCCCCCCCCCCCCCGCAATTTCACTCCCTAGTAAGGACTGCTAGTATATTGGGCCAAGGTCCCAAAAGATACAGAACAAGTCTAGGAGGCTTGTGGGCCTAAGCTGCACGGACCCCTCATCCCCAAGACCTCTTCCAGCCCAAACCTTGGCCACCTAATTGCTGCCGTCCTGCTGATTTTGCTTGCGGCTTCTGTGCTTCATCTACCTGGAGGTTCATGGGCACTGAGAACTTTATTTGTAACTGTACTTATGAACCCCCTAAGTCCCCTAAGTAGGTCATAAGTAGACTTATCATTGGGGTTATAAGTACCCATGAACCTCCAAACCCTAAACCCTAAACCCTAAACCCTAAACCCTAAACCCTAAACCCTAAACCCTAAACCCTAAACCCTAAACCCTAAACCCTAAACCCTAAACCCTAAACCCTAAACAATAAACCCTAAACCCTAAACCCTAAACCCTAAACCCTAAACCCTAAACCCTAAACCCTAAACCCTAAACCCTAAACCCTAAACCCTAAACCCTAAACCGATCCACCAAGTAGGGGTTGGTCGCCTACCCATGTGGCAGACCTTAAGGCGTTCGCAGCTCTGAAGCTCTAAGCTGTGAGCGCTAAGCCCCAAGCCCTGGGACCCTCAAAGCCCGTAACATAGGGGCCTGTGGGTTTAGGGTTTAGGGTTTAGGGTTTAGGGTTTAGGGTTTGGGGTTTTGGGGTTTTAGGGTTTAGGGTAGAATAGGGCCTTTTGGGGTTTTAGAGTATAACTTGTGGAGTGACCATAAGGGAATACTATTAGCAATGATTCCGGCCCCGACATGGCACCTCACCAAGCAGGCTCATGCAGAGACCCGTGCATCCACTTCCCGCTATCACCTGAGACATACGGGCATAGGGGCATTAGACTCCAAACAGAATCCCAGCAAAGTGGGGTTTACCTTAAACCCTAAACCCTAAACCCTAAACCCTAAACCCTAAACCCTAAACCCTAAACCCTAAACCCTAAACCTCTGGGGTTTAGGGTTCAGGGCGCCAGGTTCCAGGAGCGCCGGTTGGAGTCCAGCATCGTCACCTTCAACACCTTGGCCGCAGCCCTGACGACACAGAACGTGTTGAGGGCTTAGAGTTTTTAGAGGGCTTTTAAGGGTTTTTAAGGTTTTTTTTTTTTTTTTTGGGGGGGGGGGGGGGGTATGGGGGGCGGGGGGGGGTAGGGGGCTCTTTCGGGGTCTTAGGGATTTAGGGTTTAGGGTGGGGCTTTTAGGGGTTTTAGGGATTTAGGGATTTGGGGTTTAGGGTTTAGGGCTTTCTAGGTCCAGCCCTTTTGAAAAGCTCTGTGGAAGCCTCAAGATCCGAAGGAATCTGGGGCCATGCCTTGGAGGTCCTTGAGAAGCCTTGGAGCCTAAAGGCCATGAATTGGGGGCATCCTCTCATGTGGTTCGACCCAGACTGAGAGGGCGAATTTTTTTAAGTACAGAAATAGGATGCTAAATCCTACTGTAAATCCGAAGCTCAGATCCGAAATCCTAAATCCTAAGCCCGAAGGCCTAGATCGTGAATTCTAAACCCTAATCCTATATCCTAAGTCTATATCCAGTACTGAAGGCCAACAGGCGGGGAGGGGGGCGGGGCGGGGGGCGACCAGGATTTGGTTAGACCCATAAGAAAAGCGCTTTTTTGTTTTAGAATTCGATGGTTCTGGTGACCCTTTCGTTTCTGGATCTGGGGAGTGCTCACTCCTAAATCCTACACATCCTAAAACCAAATTCCCAAATTCTGAATTCTGGCAATGGGCTGGGGTGACCCTTAGGAGTTAGGTTTTGTGGTTCCGTTGCCCTGCCGCCAAATCTTGAGCCCTGAGATATCTGAGCATCACCCTAAACCCTAAGCCCTCAACCCCAAACCCTAAACCCCAAACCCTGAACCCTAAACCCTAAACCCTAAACCCTAAACCCCAAACCCCAAACCCCAAACCCTAAACCCTAAACCCTCAGCAACCGCACACTTCCTGCTCAAGTTTCGGTTTTTAAGGCGGTCAGGCCATATAGCGCACCGTGTTGAATGCGGGCGCTGGCGCCGGCCGATGCCTACGTTGCTGCTCGCGTTTGGAGGCCTTGTGGCTGCCGCAGGCGCATCGGAGCTGGCTGAGAGGTCCCTTCGAGGTGTCCCGCCTGCATGTAGGCGGCAGGCAGCTGAAGGGCCCAAACTCCCAGGACCCCAGAACCTAAAACCCTAAACCCTAAACCCTAAACCCTAAACCCTAAACCCTAAACCCTAAATCCTAAATCCCTAAACCCTAAACCCTAAAGCTCCAAGAGGCAGCCAAGAAGTATCCAAGGCCCTAAGCCACGAAGCTTCGCACCTTAGAACTCAGATGGTCATGTCCCAAACCCTCCATCCTAACCGCCAAACCCCTAATCTGCCTAACCCCTAAACCCTAAACCCTAAACCCTAAACCCTAAACCCTAAACCCTAAACCCTAAACCCTAAACCCTAAACCCTAAACCCTAAACCCTAAACCCGGACCACAGTTTAGAGAAGTGACCGGATGGCCTTCAGGACCTATCGCAACCCAAGCTGAGCCCCAGAGGCCGGCAGTTCATTGCTGACTCGCGAGATTGGCTCCGTAAATATATGGTAGGAGCTCCAAAAGTGCTGTCTAGAGCTTAGCACCCTCAACCCTACACCCTAAACCCTACACCCTAAACCCTAAGCCCTAAACCCTAAGCCCTAAATCCTTAACCCCTAAACCCTAAGCCCTAAGCCCTAAACCCTAAGCCCTAAGCCCTAAGCCCTAAGTCCCCAAACCGTCACTCTAGAGAAGCCACCTCAGTCGTTGAGCTCGTCTTTGACTCGACAAGGTGAAAAGGATTGGGGACACCAACACAAAACTTGGTTTAGGGTTTAGGGTCTAGGATTTAGGGTTTAGGGTTTAGGGTTCAGGGTTTCGGGATGTTCCCTGTGATACTAGCAGTCCTTAATGGTGATTATAGTACCCCCTGTTATACTCCCATTAAGGAGTCTTAGTAGAAGGGGGAGCACCCCAACCCCAAACCCTAAACCCCAGATACGTGTCGGTTCTCATTGGGGAATGAGGGAATGAGGTGTCTCATATCATCCCTTTAAACGGTGTGTGTGTGTGTGTATCTATATACACATTATATATATATATATGTATATATATATATATATGTATGTATATATATATATATAGATAGAGGGGATATGAGGTACCCAAATTTCCTCATCCTAGGTCGGCTTTGGTGGGTTTTGGGGCAGCAGAGCTTTTGGGGGAACTTTTGACTCGGTGGTTTCGCGGGGCCTTGGGGATTGGGGACTTTTGGGCTGTTGGGGGTTGAGGGTTTGGAGTTTGGGGTTAGTTTTTCTTTTGGAAGGGGGGGGGGGGGGACTTTTTGGAGGGTTGAGTAGAGCTTGGGGTCTTCGGTTAACCCGTCGCCTGAAATCCTCCGAAGTCACAACGGAACCAAGGCGACCCAAAAGGTTTAGGGTTTAGGGTTTTAGGCTTTATTATAGGCAGGGTTTTAGAGAATTAGGGTTTTAGGGTTTAGGATCAAAGGTTCAAATGGAGGATCTTGAAGAGGAACAGCAAAGTTCGGGCCACTTAAAGGAAGACCTTAAACCCTGAAACCTGCACGCTAAACCAAAACCCTAAACCCTAAACCCCAAAAGCTAAACCCTGCAACGCAGGAATCTGCAGCAGCGTGTGCCTTCACGCGATCAAACTGTGGTGCCTAGCTGTCTGCCTGGCTACGTTGATGTGTCTGAAGGCCACTTGGTCTGGGGTTTAGGGTTTAGGGTTTAGGGTTTAGGGTTTAGGGTTTAGGGTTTAGGGTTTAGGGTTTAGGGTTTAGGGTTTAGGGTTTAGGGAGCCTCTAAACCCTGAATTTAGGATTTGGTGAGGGCTGGGTGAAGGATTCACAGGCTTCAATAGTTTAGGGGTTCAGGGTTGAGTTAACGTTAAGGTATTGGTTCAGTGTTTGGGGGAGGGTTTAGGTGACTGGGGCGCCCTAAGCCCTACACCCTAAACTCTAAACCCTAAACCCTAAACCCTAAACCCTAAACCCTAAACCCTAAACCCTAAACCCTAAACCCTAAACCCTAAACCCTAAACCCTAAACCCTAAACCTCAAACCCAGACTAGCTGAGGCAACGCGTTTTTCTGGCCCTGCGCCGCGCAATGCGTGGGCGGCCCATACTACGCCATGAGGAGCTAACCCTCAACCCTAGCCCTAAACCCGAAACCATAAACCCTAAAGCCTAAACCCTAAACACTAAACCCTAAACCCTAAACCCTACGCCACGAGGAGCTGCCGCTGTGCTTGCCTCACGCCTGGGGAGGCAGCGGAGGTGTTGACCACGTCCCAGTCCCTCAGCCCGTTTTAGGGTTTAGGGTTTAGGGTTTGGGGTTTGGGGTTTGGGGTTTGGGGTTTGAAGCCCTCGGACCTCAGCAGACCTGAAATGCCGAAGGGTCTTGCTGCAGTTGCTTGCCAAAGCCTTCGAAAAAAGAAACCAAGAGCCGCCCAACCGGCTAAGGCCTCCTACGACGTCACTCATGGTTGTGGCCACTTGGCATTTGAGGGCACCTGGGGGGGGTGTTAGAGGCCTCCAACGCCTTAAATGCCCGATATGCCCGATCTGAGCCCTACAGTAAGTGGCCGAAGCTCTGAACCCTAAGCCCTACTAAACCCTAACTCTAAACCGTAAACTCTAAACCGTAAACTCTAAACCGTAAACCCTGAACCCTAAACCCTGAACCCTAAACCCTGAACCCTGAACCCTGAACCTAAACCCTAAACCCAACCCTAAACCCTAAACCCTAAACCCTATACACCCCCCAAGCCCTAAACCCTCAACCCTAAACCTTCAACACCCTCAACCCTAAACCCTGAACCCGGGACCCTAAACACTCCCTAAACCCCAAGCCCGAAGCCCTCCCTAAACTCTAAACCCTGAACCCTAAACACTCCCTAAACCCTAAACCCTGCACCCTAAACCCTGAACCCTGAACCCTAAACCCTAAACCCTAAACCCTAAACCCTAAACCCTAAACCCTAAACCCTAAACCCTAAACCCTAAACCCGACCAGCCCAAGCCCCCTAAGCTCAGGAAAGCCTCTCGGATCGGGCGTCGGAAGTGATGATGATAGTGCTGGGGTTCGTCCTCATGTGCGTCGTGGTTGGGGCCCCCTTGTCTGAAGTTTAGGGTTTAGGGTTTAGGGTTTAGGGTTTGCCGTTCCCGGTTGCGGGGCGATCTGCAGAACTCCATGCCGGCAGTTTCGTTAGGGGCTTAGGGAAGAAGGTTTGTGCCATCGAGTGAACTTCGTGGTGCTTTACTGCAACTTTAGATCCTTAGCCTTTTTGGGTTTATTGGGTTTCTATACAAGGCAGCTAGAAATTAAATTTATAGCTACCCTGCTAAGTGCAGCCAAGTAAAGTTTGAAAGCATCATCCCAACGAGGTTATGACGATCCTCTCGGAGGGGGTTCGGGTTTAGGGGTTTTTAACGACCAAGCAACCTCCTGCAGCTTCTCCTGTAGATGTGATCATGGAGTGTCGCGTTGTGGGATGTAGGGTTTATATATATATACATATATATGTTTATATATACACATATATATATATATATACAGGAAATGGTATTTAGGGTGAGGGTCGGGTTTTGATAGCCCAGCAATCGGAGATGTGTTCAGTGAGTTTGGGGTTTGGAGTTTGGGGGTGTAGGGCTTAGGATGAATTAAGGGGTTAAGGCATTTAATAAAGGGTTTTAGGCATCAGGGTCTAAAGCCTGAGGCTCTGACGGGTGGCGTCAGTATTTAGGCTGCAACCTGAAGCCGTAAACCCTAAATGGGGGTTTACGAAAATAAGGGACCCCTAATCTAGACCCCAAGAGTAGGATTCCCTTATCATAAGGACCCCATAAGGTACCCCTAATTTCTGAAACCCCGGCATCTGGCTTCTGTTTGCCTCAGGGTTATGCGTGCGTCAGCATAAAGCCCTAAGCCCGAGATCCGTGGGCACAGACCCTGCTTTAGGGTTCAGGCTTCAGGGTTTCGGGTTTAGGTATTTAGGCCGAATAGGCTGCAAGCCTCTAGTTGCAACGCCGCATCGACGCCCACAAAGATCCCGCCCCCCCCCCCCTCATGCGTGAACATGCAACCTGTCAGCCTATCACCCTCAACCCGAAATCCTAGACCCTACACCCTAAACCCTAAACCCTAAACCCTAAACCCTAAACCCTATGCCTATCAGGTTCCTTTTGTTGGCTCTTCTTTTGTCGATCACTCTCGGGTCTAGTACTAAGGTGTTTGCGACCCTCCTCTCGTGCGTTTACTACCATGGCTGCCTGGGATCGTCGGGCGTCGTCGCCCCTTTGCCGGAAACGGCCGTGGAAGTCTGCACCGAGAAAAGTGCCAAAGTGGCTCGGCTATGGAAGATTATCGTTCCTAGCCTTGCTTGTACCTCAGTAGCACGGTAGCCCCTTGGCGTTTTCCCTTGTTGGGTTTGAGCGGATCAGAATCAGGAATAGGTTTCGGAGGGTTTTAAAGGCCCTAAAGCCTAAAGCCTGAAGCCTAAAGCCTAGAGCCTAAAGCCTAAAGCCTAAACGGGGTAGACACCTAGCTCCCAACTTCCTGACAAATACCAGAACCACTTTTGAAGGTTCATGGTACTTATTAACCAAGTATATAAGGCTGTACCGAAACTTATCACCCTGTTAGGGCACTCAGGGGGGGCTTATGAGTGGGTTATAAGCCAGTTCTACTTGGTTTTCAAGTACCATGAACCCTGAACCAAGGTCCGGATCCCAGCCGCCAGCCCGAAGACAGGAGAGCTGGAGGTTCTGCGCAGGTTGAGCAACGCCTCTGCCCAGGCATCGCTTGTGGAGGGGCTTTCTGTAGGGTTTTCAGGTTCGGGGGGTTGTGTGGTTGTGGGAGGTTGGGGCACCTTAAACCCAAATCCGAACCCCATGGTTTGTTTTGTGGGGTTTTGGTGAAGGTTTTTTGGGGGGGGGGGGGGGGGGGTTTTGGGGGGGGGGGGGGGGGTTTTGGGGGGGGTTTTGGGGGGGGGGGTTTTGGGTTTTGGGGGGGGGTTTTGGGGGTTCGGTAGGTTTGCTGTGTGCCGACCCAGATACGTGGTTGTTTATTGGCAATGCATGGTTTGAAAGGAAGCTTCCGGGTTTCCGCAAGCCCTAAACCCTGATCCCTGAACCTAAACCCCAAACCTGGCAGATCCCTAAAACCCTAAAACCATGTGACCACTCTAGACACTGAACACCGAAGCCCTCAAGATGTGGGTATTGGGTATATAGCCCTAAACCCAAAACCCAAAACCCTAAACCCTAAACCCTAAACCCTAAACCCTAAACCCTAAAACCTAAACCCTAAACCCTAAACCCTAAACCCAGCCCTAGACCAAAACAAAACCAAGCCCTAAACCCTCCATGTTGGGTTTTAGGGAGCATCGGCTTCAACTGCAGGGGCCGATGGCGCCTGCGCACGCGTTGTGCGTGGTGCCTCCGAGGGTGCCAGAACCTCCGAGGGTGCCAGAAGGTCCACCAGGCAGCTTTGAGGGGTTTCGGGTTTAGGGTTTAGGGTTTGGGGTTTAGGGTTTGGGGTTTAGGGTGCGGGGTTTAGGGTTTAGGAATTGGGGTTCAGGGTTTGAGGTGTAGGGTTTGGGGTTTTGGGTTTGGAGTTTGAGGGTTTCGGGTATAGGGTTTAGGGTTGAAGCCTTGCGGCTTCGGGTTCAGGTTCCTGTGTTTTGGGTTTTAGGCTTCGAGGCATCCAGGTAGACCCTCGGGTTTCAAAAACTGACGGTTTGGGGGTTTAGGGTTTAGGGTTTAGGGTTTAGGGTTTAGGGTTTAGGGTGAAGGGCGCGGCTTTCGGGTTTTTGGGTGTTGGCTTTAGGGTTTAGGGTTTAGGGTTTCGTGTTTAGGGGCCCTCCAGCCCCCCACCTGACAGTACCCGCACTTTAAGGTTGTGACTGTCGCCGGGTACAGGGTTCAGTTTAAGGATTTAGGGTTCTAGGTTTGAGGGTTTCGGGAACATTGGACTTGGGTTACAACGAAAGTCGTGCAGAGCATCAAAAGTAGTGTAGGGTTCAGGCTGTAGGGTTTCGAAAGCCCTAAACCCTCAATTTCTAAACCCTAAACCCTAAAATTGAGGGTTTCAGGTTTAGGGCTTTTACGGATTCTGGTTTGTTGGCTTCGGCTGCAATTTAAGGCCAGGATTTTGCCCCCAAACCCAAGAGTTTAGGGTTTAGGGTATAGGGTTTAGGGAAGACCCCCAAACCCAAATGCCATCACCCTAGCAGCCGAACTCGGAACCCAAGCCCTCTCAACCTCAAAATCCTTAACCCTTAACCCTCAGCCCCAAAGCCCTAAACCGAAGTACCCTAAACCCTACACCGTAAACCCTAAACCCTTAACCCGAAGCTACCCGGGCTACCCGAAGCCGAAGCGCCTAAGACCCTTTACATACCGGACCCGCACCTTCTAGACCCTCAACCCTCTCAACCCTCAACCCTCAACCCTCAACCCTCAACCCTCAACCCTCAACCCTCAACCCTCAACCCTACACCCCAAACCCTAAACCCCAAACCCCAAACCCCAAACCCCAAACCCTAAACCCTAAACCCTAAATCCTAAACCCCAAACCCTAAACCCTAAATCCTAGACCCTGCACCTCCGCGCCGCCTCAGATCTGCTGCTGCCCCCTCGGAGACGGAGCGACGTTTCGCCAACGGCGGCCACCAAGATCAAGATCCTTGCCCTCTGGCCTTGGCTTACAGAGGGCTAGGGTTTAGGGTTTAGGGTTTAGGGTTTAGGGTTTAGGGTTTAGGGTTTAGGGTTTAGGGTTTAGGGTTTAGGGTTTAGGGTTTAGGGTTTAGGGTTTAGGGTTTAGGGTTTCTTGGCTTTCTTCTGGCTGGCTCTTGGGACTTTAACCTTTTGGGTTTTTGTAGAAACTACAGACAGGAACCCAAAAGTTAAACTTTTTGGAGGGTTCAGAAGTCAGCCCTCAGGCAAAACATTGAACTCTAAACCCGAAGCAGGGTTTAGGGTTCAGGGTTTCGGGTTTAGGGTTTAGGGGGCTTGGAGAGTTGAATCGGTTCAGGGCGTTCAGGGCGGTCCTTTCGTAGCAGCTTCAGCTTTCAGGTCTAGGGTCAATATGGCTCGGTGGTATCAGTGTTCAGCCGAAACCCTATGCTTTAAATCCCATTCGGGCAGGCATGACCGGGTGGCCTCATGGGCTAGGTTATAGCACAGCGTGCTGCACGACGCGTTGAGGGTCTAGTGTTGAGGGTTTGGGGTTACAGATTTCCCGAGGCCCGAAACTCTTACAGCCCTAAACCCGAAACCCTAAACCCTAAGCCCCAAACCCCAAACCCCAAACCCCAAACCCCAAACCCTAAACCCTAAACCCAAATAAACCCTAAACCTTAAACCCTAAACCCTAAACCCTAAACCCCAACCCCCAAACCCTAAACCCTAAACCCAAATAAACCCTAAACCTTAAACCTTAAACCCTAAACCCTAAACCCTAAACCCTAAACCCTAAACCCTAAACCCTAAACCCTAAACCCTAAACCCTAAACCCTAAACCCTAAACCCTAAACCCTAAACCCTAAACCCTAAACCCTAAACCGCAACCTCGAGATCTCAGAAAAGCTCACAGGATGGCCCATGGGGTTCTCCCTTGGACCCCTAAGGTTGTACCCTTGGGTTTGGGACCCCTTTTTCAAGATCCCCTAGTGGGTTTAGGGTTTAGGGTTTAGGGTTTAGGGTTTAGGGTTTGGGGTTTGGGGTTTGGGGTTTGGGGTTTAGGGTTTAGGGTTTACTAGCGGAATTTAAAGGCCGTATCAGGAGTATAGTAAGGGAACCTCTTAGGGGTACATCCTTACGGGTCTGAGTATGAACTCCAATGGCCCAGGCTCCTCCGAGCGAGTGGGAGCAGCTGCGGGGGAACGGAGCGAGCGGTGTGCGCCGGATTGCTTCTTTGCCGCATTGCGGGTTCAGAGCAGATTCGATCTTCGGAACCCTATGAACTTAAGACCCTCTCTAAACCAGAAACCCCCTCAGCTCTAAACTTTCGAAACTCGAGCCTGGTAGAAACTCCAGACCCCGAAGGCGAGGGGCATACCCCTTCATTTCTTGTAAGGACATGCCCAAAGGGGTATATGCGAAATCTTTTTTAGACAAAGCTCCGAGCGTAGGGATGTAGGATGTGTAGGGCTGTTAAGGGCTCTAGTTTCTTCACCAAAGACCCTAAAGTCAAAACCCTAAACCCACGTCTGGGTTTACGGTTGCTTAGGGTTTACGGTTTAGGGTTTTGGGTTGCCCGCAGACCTTTCCTGACCTAAGGCGCTCAGCACAACGGATGACCTTCACACGCCTGTGACCCAGACGCCGTGGGCCGTCAGGAGGCATAGCGCGCCGTCCCTGGGTCAGCAAATATTGGGGCTTCCCGATAGTACGGATCATACTACGTTGGAGTATATTAGGGTGTTCCGAGTGTAGGGCTTAGGATAAAGTGACCCGGAATCCGAGACCCTAAGCCCAAACAGCTTGAGACCCAGAAATCTGCAGTCATGGCATGAGACTTTGAAGGCCAACTACAGGGATTCGGTGTTTCTGCTTTCGTCTAGGTCTCTGGCTGACACTGGTATATACCTAAGAAGCCCCAAAGTACCCCCTTAAATAACCCTTAAGGTACCCTTATCTGGGTCCCTCCTGTAGCCCTAAACCCTAAACCCTAAACCCCAAACCCCAAAACCCTAGGTCTGTGGCTGATGCTGGCCAGATACGCGACGCCCGGCTTCAAGCGAATGCCGGCAGAATGTCGCGTGCACGGGCCACCTAGCCTCTGTGCCGACTGCTTTAAAGCCTGGCCCCGAAAATTTGTGCAATCTCCCTCACCCTAAACCCTACACCCTAAACCCTGAACCCAAACCCCAAAACCCAAAACCCTAAACCCCAAGCCCAAAACCCTAAACCCTCAACCCGAATCAAGGTCTGTCTGCCCCGGAGAGGTGGGGACAATTCGAAGGTTCAGTAGCTTAGGGTTAGGGTTTAGGGTTTAGGGTTTAGGGTTTAGGGTTTAGGGTTTAGGGTTTAGGGTTTAGGGTTTAGGGTTTAGGGTTTAGGGTTTAGGGTTTAGGGTTTAGGGTTTAGGTGGGGCTCTACCTTACCGTTGGGTTTGGGGACCCTTTTCAAACATCCTCTAAAGGAATGTAAGGGCAATATTGGGAGTGTAAGAATGGAAACCTTTAGGGGTACAACCTCAGGGGTACGAGTCTCAGTCCCTTGATGGCAAAGTCCATGTGGATGCAGGGGTTCAGGGTTTAGGTTTTAGGGTTAGGGTTCAGGGTTTAGGGTTCAAAGGTGTCTCCTAAGTCCATGGGGTTGCAGTAAGGGTTAAAATGAGGTTCGGCTTCTACCTTGCCGACATGTCTCGAGGTGCACTTTTTCAAGGTCCCCTAAAATCCGAAGGCGCTGAGCCCTAAACCCTAAACCGCGGTTTAGGGTTTAGGGTTTAGGGCTTAGGGTTTCGGGTTTCGGTTCCATGTGCTAAACGTTGCCTCGAGTTCTTTTGTGGGCCTGCAACTGTTTACTGAACTGGGCAGATTCTGCAAACCCTGTTTGCAAGTGCGACACCAAGCATACACTCTCAGAAATTCGTCTAAGGAACAGGGTCTTAAGGTTCAGGGTGTAAGAAGATTTCAGAGTGTAGTTTTTCGCGTCCTTTCGAAGGGGGCCCGGCCGGCTTTGCCGCGACTCCGTCGCTTCTGTTGCGTTTTGCTCCCGTTCATCTTTTTGACTGTGCCCATCTGCCGAGCAGGGGGACGTTCCACAGACTGCAAGCAAGAATCCGACGGTTGCTCCCACCTTGCCCTCACTGTCCAGAGCCCCGGCCGGGGCTGGGAAATACGTGAGCTCAACATGGGAAGCTTAGTATTCAATTGTTTCTTCTGAAGTACCCGGCTTGTTTCCTGGAAACAAGCGTTTGGTATTTTGCTCCTCGTTTCGGTAGCTGCAGCTGCTGCAGCTGATGTACAGAGTTTCATGAACGAAGGGGCGCGCAAACTGCAAATCCTACAAACTCAGCCTGTGAGCCCTAAACCCTAAGCTTGTTCTAATCCTTGGCCACTGGCGCCCCCTAAACCCTGAACCCTAAGCCCTAAACCCTAACAACAAACAAACGCTTCAAAGACAAAAGAGCTTCACAGGTAAGGCTTATGCAGTCCACGCAAGCTGCACCTCCTACATGTGCGAGATTCTGTGGCTTACTGTCGCTTCGTAGGGAATGCAGAAGGTGTCCAGAGCTGGGGTTGAAGGTTTCTAGGGTTTGTAGGGTTTCGGGCTTGGAGTTTAGGGTTTGGGGTTTAGGGTTTAGGGTTTAGGGTTTTAGGGTTTAGGGTTTAGGGTTTAGGGTTTAGGGTTTACTTCCTAACTTGCATTCCCTGCTTCCGAACGGTAAGTTGGGGAAGACGGCGGCCAACAACCTGTGAACGACAGACATGGCTGCCGGGTAGTGCTTTCCCATGGCCGGCGGCGGCCGGTCAGTGCTAACCCTAAACCCTAAACCCTAAACCCTAGACTCTAAACCCTAAACCCTAGACCCTAAACCCTAAACCCTAAACCCTGAACCCTGAACCCTGAACCCTGAACCCTAAACCCTAAACCTTAAACCCTAAACCCTAAACCCTAAACCCTAACCCTAAACCCTAAACCCTAAAGTCTAAGCCCTAGCCTCAGGCCTCAGGCCTCCCTATCCCTTTGCCTAAGGGCCTACATGAAGTCTTCATCTGCGGACGGCGGCCAGACAAACCGAAGGAATCGGGCGGCAGGTTCAGGGTTCAGGGTTCAGGGTTCAGGGTTTAGGGTTTAGGGTTTAGGGTTTAGGGTTTAGGGTTTAGGGTTTAGGGTTTAGGGTTTAGGGTTTAGGGTTTAGGGTTTAGGGTTTAGGGTTGGGCTCACGATGGGGCACAAACTGGGGCATAATCGTAGCATTCTAGAGAATCGACAACCCTAAGCCCGAAAACCCTGAACCCTGAACCCCAACCTCTTTCGGCTTGGAGGGCCTCATTGCAGCCTGAGCCCTAAACCCGATGGATGCGTTTCGGTACATGTAAATACAGAAACAGTACACACACACATGTATATATATATATACACATATACACACATACTTACATGAACACACACACACACGTAATATATATATATATACGCACACACACCTGTATGTATGTATGTATGTATGTATGTATGTATGTATGTATGTATGTATGTATGTATGTATGTATGTATGTATGTATGTATTTATGTATGTATGTATGTATGTATGTATCTATGTATGTATGTATGTATGTATGTATGTATGTATGTATGTATGTATGTATGTATGTATGTATGTATGTATGTATGTATGTATGTATGTATGTGTGTATATATATATATATAGATATGTGTGTGTGTGTGTGCGTGCATGTGCATGTGCATGTGCATGTGCATGTGCATGTGCATGTGCATGTGTTTGTGTATGTGTGCACGTGTATGTGTATGTGTATGCACGTGTATGTGTATGTGTATGTGTATGTGTATGTGTATGTATGCATGAGTGTATGTATGTGCGTCTGTATTCGAGATAGCTGGCACTCGTAACTCGAACACTGATACCGGTCATGCAAAGTGACCGGAGTCGGACTTCGGCAGGCATCCTATCACGCTGATGATCCCATCTTGAATTCGGAGTGTAGATCTGGTGTCTCTAGCGGTGTCTAATGAGTTCTATTCTATCACCAATCTTGCCACGCGAGAATTTTTCCCACTTTGGTGATTGGACTTCTTCTCGCCATCTCGCTGTTATGGGTCGGGAAAAGTCTAGCCACAAAAATGGAGAGTTCATGTTTACAGGAGCAAGTGAACGGGCCCCGGCACGTATGAACACACCCTAAAACCCAAGCCATCAACCCCAAACCCTAAACCCCAAACCACAAACCCCAAACCCTAAACCCTAAACCCTACAGGCGGGCCGGAGAATCTGGGCAGGGTTTGTCTGACATGTCGTGGGAAATGCCGGGGCGAAGAACACCTGGCGGCAGTGGGGGGGCTGCCACGGGATATGAATTGAGGGTTTAGGGTCTTGATGTTAATCCAGAGAAAACCAAAACCTGCGCTGCTTTCGCTGGAAACACGTACTAGGGGTTGAGGTTTAAAACTCAAGGATGAAGGTTTAGGCAGCACTCTAATTCGATCATGAAGTGCTTGTGTGTTTAAGGCTTAGCATGTAGGGTTTTTGGTTGAGGATTTAGGGTTTAGGGTTAGGGCTTAGCGTTTTTGGAGGGATCTCATGTCGCGACGTCCTTCGGAGCCTGGTTCGTCCCGCTTTGTGCCCCTGGCGATAGCCAGTTTATTGGGCAAGCCCGTTGCGTAGCAGCTGGCCAGCTAAGGCGCCCCCAACCCCAAACCCCAAACCCCAAACCTTGGGATGTTCCCCTGAATACTGACAGCTCCTTAGTAGTGATTATGAAAGGGGGTCCTTTTGTAGGACTTAGTATTAGGGGGAACGTCCCAAACCCCAAACCCCATGTTGTTGCGAGCGTTTCAAGGGATTAAGACTTCTACCCCTAAGGTGGTACCCCAAGAGGTCTCTCTGAATATGACTCCTCATATGGCCCTTATTCTCCCTTAGGGATCGTTTTCCCCAAGCCCAAAGGGTACCACGTTAGGGGTCCAAGGTAGAAGTTTCTTGAAGTCTGGGTGTTGGAAACCCAGACCGATGTGCAGAAAGTCAAACGACTGGCGCCTGAACCAACCCGGCAGCCCCAAATCGCAAGCCCTAAGGACCCGAAATACCCGAAGTGTTATAAGGGTTTGGGGTTAATCCCTAAACCGTAAACCTTCAACCCTAAACCCAGGGTGAGCACCTTAGATACCCTACATACCAGAATTTTCCGGAACCGACAAAAAGCATGGGCTGACGAAGGCCATATACATATGTATGTATGTATATATATATATATGTAGATATTGTCATTTTTTATCGGGGAATATGGGACTTTACACCACGAACGAAGCCCTAAGCCCTAGATACCATAAGCCTAAAGCCCCGCACGATAACAAGTCTGACTTGGTTTGCCGCCCTAAGCCCTAAATCCTGACCCTACTGCACCTAGGACCCAGAGTAGGCGCTTGTTCCCTTGTGTTTGGGTTTAGGTTGCCTTAACGTCCGCTTTAAACCACAAAGCGCACCCTTTTTTATTCCTGGGTTGCTCTTGGGTCTAGATACCCTAAACCCGAGACCTCTATGGATACCCTAAACCCCTGAACCCCTGAACCCCTAAACCCCTAAAACCCTAATTAAACTCTAAACCCCTAAACCTCTAAACCCCTAAAACCCTAAACCCCTAAACCCCTAAACCCCTAAACCCCTAAACCCCTAAACCCCTAAACCCTTAAACCCCTAAACCCCTAAACCCTAAACCCTAAACCCGAAGCCTGCTGAGGATTCGGTTTCCCCGAAGCCCCAGACTGTGTGGTTCAGGCGACCTCCCGAGCAGGGACCGCACAAGGGACAAAAGAGGAGGAATGTTTGTGTAGGGTTTAGGGCTTAGGGCTTAGGGCTTGGGGCTTGGGGCTTAGGGCTTAGGGCTTAGGGTTTAGGGTTTACGGGTTTAGGGTTTGGGTTTAGGGCTAAACCCTGAAGCACCCGAAAGCAGCGCCCAGGCAATTAATTACCCTAAACCCTAAACCCTAAACCCTAAACCCTAAACCCTAAACCCTAAACCCTAAACCCTAAACCCTAAACCCTAAACCCTAAGGCCTAAACCCTAAACCCCAAACCCTAAACCCTAAACCCTAAACCCTAAACCCTAAACCCTAAACCCTAAACCCTAAACCCTAAGCCCTAAACCCTAAACCCTTAACCCTTAACCCTTAACCCTTAACCCTAAGCCCTAAACCCTAAACCCTAAACCCTAAACCCTAAACCCTTCCTAAACCCAAGATTGTGCTTTTGTCTAGGACCCAGGAGTTTTCAGCCAACCCCTTGGAAGTAGAGTCCGAATCTTGGCACGCAGGAACCGAGCCCTGAACCCTAGGCTCTGAAATCCTAAGCCCGATTCATAAATCCTATACCCTGGAAGCCTATGCCCTCCAAAACCCCTCCCCAAGACGTCAACCATTCCCAAAAGCCCGAAACCTCTAAACCCGAAACCCCGAACCCTATTGCAAACCTGAACCTTACCGCCCGCCGCCCCCAACCCCACCCCGCCGCGCCGCCCACCCGCCCCCCCCGCCGCCCCCCCGCCCCCCCCCCCCCCCCCCCCCCCCACCCCCCCCACGCCCCCCCGGGCCCCCCCCCCCCCCTCTACCCCCCCCCCCCCCCCCCCCCCCCCCCCCCCCCCCCCTCCCCCGCCCCGCCGGCGGCGGCCCCCCCCCCCCGCCCCCCCCACCCCACCGACCAACCCCAACCCGAAGCTCTAAACTCTAAACCTAAACCCCTCAAACCTAAAACCTTAAAATCCTAAAACCCAAACACCCAAAACAAAACCCCAAAACCCCAAAACCCCAAAACCCCAAAACCCCAAAACCCCAAAACCCCAAGACCCCAAAACCCCAAAACCCCAAAACCCTAAAACCCTAAAACCCTAAAACCCTAAAACCCTAAAAACCCTAAAACCCTAAAACCCTAAAACCCTAAAATCCTAAAACCCTAAAACCCTAAAACCCTAAACCCTAAACCCTAAGTAAACCCTGAACCCGAAACCCGAAACCTAACCTGACCCAAGTAGCCCTAGGCCCGCAAACCCCAAACAGGTTACACCCGTAACCCTAAACCCTGAGCACTCAACCCTAAAGCCTTCAGGCCTATACCCTATGAAGCCTAAACTTTCCTTAACTCTGAACCCTAAACCCTAAACTCTAAACTTTCTGCAGCTCTGAAGCCTTAAAAACCCTACACCCTGAACCCTACCCTAAATTTAAACCCTAAACCCTAAACCCTAAGCCCCAAACCCCAAACCCTAAACCCTAAACCCCAAACCCCAAACCCTAAACCCCAAACCCCAAACCCTCAACCCTCAACTCTAAACCCTAAACCCTAAACCCTAAACCCTAAACCCTAAACCCTAAACCCTAAACCCTAAGCCCTCACCTTTCTGGCCTTAAACCCCTCTAGGCCCAGTAATGCTGAGGCCAACGGCTGCGGCGACTCCTGGGCGCTGTCGCTCCACTTTGCCTTGCATGCCGGGCAGGAGGGGTTTAGGGTTTAGGGTTTAGGGTATAGGGTTTAGGGAGAGTATCCCCAACCTCTGAGCCCTAAAAGCACAAGCACCAAGATGTTATAGAAGCACCCTAAACCCTAAACCCCAAATCCCAATCCCTGAACCCCAAACCCCAAACCCCAAACCCCAAACCCCAAACCCTGAACCCTAAACCCTTTAGGGGGACCTTGGGACCTGCGTGGCAAGAGTTTGGCAGGGCCCCCCTTCCTTGCCAAGGGATAGGTCTGAATGTTTAGGGTTTAGGGTTTAGGGTTTAGGGTTTAGTGCTTAGGGTTTAGTGCTTAGGGTTTAGGGTTTAGGGTTTAGGGTTTAGGGCGGCGACCGTCTCCAAAAGCTGGGAGAAGCGGCGGCTTCCACATGCCGCCCGCCACCCTTCATCGTTGATCGGCCTTTAGTGGCCTCAGAGCCCTTTGTCGTCGCTTTCGGCTGCAACGACAAGATGGTTGAGCATGTTCGGGTTCAGGGTTTAGGGTTTAGGGTTTAGGGTTTAGGGTTTAGGGTTTAGGGTTTAGGGTTCATCACCGATGTGGAAACTGCTGTGCTCGCACATGACGACCCTGTCACACCTTCACGCGGAGTTCTTTCATCGCTGCGCCATGGAAGCCCACAAGACCAGTGGATCTTCTCGACGCGGGCCTCGTGGGGAACATCTTGGCCGCATTCCGTTAGGGTGTAGGGTTTAGGGTTTAGGGTTTATGGTGTTAGGGTTCAGGGTTCAGGGTTCAGGGTTCAGGGTTTAGGGTTTAGGGTTTAGGGTTGAGGGTTGAGGGTTGAGGGTTTAGGGTTTAGGGTTTAGGTTTAGGGTTTAGGGTTTAGGGTTACCCTGCAACTCTGAACCCCAAACCCGAAACCCCAAGCCCTCTCGTTTCCCTGTCGGCGAATGTCAGTCTTGGAAAAGGCTTTATGGGCATAATGCCTCGAAGCCGAATGTGACTGGATGATACTTAGGTGCATCTAACCATCTGGATGCTTACAGCATGGTTCGAGGGTTTTGGGTTTGAGAAGTAAATCCTAAGCATGATTCAATTGTATTACTTCAAGGCAAAACGAAACGACCGAAGGCACTGGAGATGCGGGCGTGGAGGGGTTGAAGACCCGTATGCCGAAAAAACCAAACTTTCCTAAGCCCCCAAACCGTGAACACGTCAGCTCAAGACTCGAGCGAGAGAGAGCGAGGGAGAGGGAGAGGGAGAGGGAGAGGGAGAGGGAGAGGGCGAGGGGGAGGGGGAGGGGGAGGGAGAGGGAGAGGGAGAGGGAGAGGGAGGGGAGAGGGAGAGGGAGAGGGGAGAGGGAGAGGGAGAGGGAGAGGGAGAGGGAGAGGGAGAGGGAGCGCGGGAGAGGCTGCATGTGGGACTGGCGCGCGTCATGTGGGGGCTGGGGTGGGCGGGGGGGAGGGGGGGCGCGCAATCCCTCAAACCGGAACGAAAGAGAGAGATACAGACAGAGAGAGAGAGAGAGAGAGAGAGAGAGACAGAGAGAGAGGGGGGGGGGGGGACCGGGAGAGGAGGGGGGGGGGGGGGGGGGAGGAGTTGCCTCACGAACAATGGTTAAACCTTAAACCCCTTAACGTCCAAAGTCCAATCCGAATTCGACCTCTCACGGTGCAGGGGTTGTCGCATGCTCAGGGTGAATGGGTGAATGGGGCCGAAAGCCTCAACTGCTAATACCCTACCCTAAACCCTCAACCCTCAACCCTCAACCCTCAATCCTCAACCCTCAACCCTCAACCCTCAACCCTCAACCCTAAACCCTAAACCCTAAACCCTAAACCCTAAACCCTAAACCCTGAACCCTGAACCCTGAACCCTGAACCCTAAACCCTAAACCCTAAACCCCAAACCCAGAAAACCCCGAAGAGCCTGCTGCCAGGCGGAAGCCCGCGCACTACGGGCCGTGGCCTATGCCAGCGACGCGGCGCAGGCCGGGCAGCCTTGACCCCACTCGAGCATGTAGAAGGTTTAGGGTTTAGGGTTTAGGGTTTAGGTTTAGGGTTTGGGTTTAGGGTTTAGGGTTTAGGGTTTAGGGTTTAGGGTTTAGGGTTTAGGGTTTAGGGTTTAGGGTTTAGGGTTTAGGGTTTAGGGTTTAGGGTTTAGGGTTTACGTTTAGGGTTTAGGGTTTAGGGTTCAGGGTTTAGGGTTTAGGGTTTAGGGTTCAGGGTTTCAGGGTTTAGGGTTTAGGGTTTAGGGTTTTAAGTTTTGGGTTTTGGGTTTAGGGTTTAGGGTTTAGGGTTGCAGGGTTTCGGGGTTTCGGGGTTTAGGGTTTCGAGTTTGACTAGGGGGATCAGAGGCTCAGGGTGCAGGACTTTAGGGGGTTTAGGGCTTCTAGGGTTTGGTTTAGGCTTCATGGCTTAGGGTTTAGGGTGTAGGGTTTAGGGTTTAGGGTTTAGGGAAGCCCTTGCAGTCCTTTTAAGAAAATACCCCCCACAAGCGAACATTGGAAAGCTCAACCCAACCCACCTTGGGTCCTGAACCCTAACTCCCTATAGCCTGAGCCTTAAATCCTAGGCTGCCCAGTAGTACCCTTATTCCCTTTTTGGGGGGTTTAGGTTCCCTTATAAACCCCTTTAAGCAAAAAGGGGCACCCTTTTTAAGCCTAGGTTACTGGGCAGCCTAGAATCCTAAGCCGTGCTATTGCCAAATTGCCACAACCTATAAAGCCCCCCCAAGCTTGATGCTTAAACCCCCAACCAAAACGCTATTCGCCCTCAAGCCCTAAACCCTAAGCCCTAAGCCCTGAGACCACTACCCGCAATCCCCAAACCACGAAGTCCCCAATAGTTGGATTGACGAACGGCCAAAGCCCTAAACCCGAAACCCTAAACCTTCAAGCATAAACCCTCAACCCTAAAGCCTGGACCCTAACCCCCTATAGCCCTGAAGTTTGAAACCCTAATTAAACCCTGAACCCTGAACCCTCAACCCTCAACCCTAAACCCTAAACCCTAAACCCTAAACCCGGGAGGCTTGGCCGATGGTGCTGCAGGTGCTTAGCCATTTCCGCAGGCGACTGGGAGGAGGGCTTTCAAGCGGGTTAGAGCTTTAAGTCTCTAACCCTGAACCCCTGAACCCTATACCCTAAACCCCTAAACCCTTAACCCCTTTACCCCCTCTACCCTAAACCCTAAACCCCAAAAAAGTCCCTAAACACGAAAAGCAACCCTGAATAACCCTAGAAACCCCAAACAACCCTAAATAACCCTAAACCCAGGTGCCCCCCAAGCATAAAGAACACGTAAACTAGAACTCTTTGCCTTCATTGAGGTTGGGGAGGAAACCAGGGATCGGTGTGTGGGTTTAGGGTGCAGGGGTTGAGGGTTGAGGGTTTAGTTTAGGGGTTTAGGGTTTAGGGTTTAGGGTTTAGGGTTTAGGGTTTAGGGTTTAGGGTTTAGGGTTTAGGGTTTAGGGTTTGGGGTTTGGGGTTTGGGGTTTGGGGTTTAGAGTTTGATGGTTAGGGGGTTTGGGGTTTCGGGTTCCCAGGGTTCCCGCGCAGGTGGAAGTTGTCACCCGACGGGCGCGTGTGGAACCTGGCGATGAGATCCCGCACGGAGGGTGCGCTGGCACCCTGGCATCAAAAGGTTAGCGGTTTGCGGTTTAGGGTTTAGGGTTTAGGGTTTAGGGTTTAGGGTTTAGGGTTTAGGGCTCCGGGTTCTTAGGCTGAAAGCCTTTTACTAGGACCCAGAGTAGGTTCTTATTCCCCTTTTCTTTGAAGTTTTGGGTTCCCTTGTAACCCAAAAAGGGCAACTGTTGGTCCCCTAAACCCTAAACCCTAAACCCTAAACCCTAAACCCTAAACCCTAAACCCTAAACCCTAAACCCTAAACCCTAACGCTACGTCTGGTTTACGGTGTTCATACCTTGGGGTTCAGGCAGCTGGGCCTTCAGGACTTTGGCGCGCTGGGCGGGTCGAAATAGGAGATCCTGGGGAGGAGCGAACCTTTAACTTAACGGCTTATGAAGCCATTAGCAGCTCTCAACCCTGCATCTTACACCCCAAGCCCTGTAGGGTTTAGCAGCTCTCAACCCTGTAGGGCTGAAACCCTAAACCCTGTAGGGCTGAGCCATAGGCACGACTGCTGCTGTGGGCGTGGAGTTGTTGAAGCTCCCAATCCCGAACCCATTCCCGTGCCCCAAGACCTGATGGAGTAGTCCGTGAACCCTAAACCCTACATCTTGTTCCCAAAAACCCTAAACCCTAAAGCCTAAACCCTAAAGTGCCGAAAAGATTGTCCCAACAGCCTTCTATGGTGGTCTTTGACCCCCAAAATCCTAACGAACAGAGTTTTAATGAAAGACTTAGGGCCTTCGGGTAAGTCCCGGAAAACTAAACCCTAAACCCTAAACCCTAAACCCTAAACCCTAAACCCTAAGCCCTCCCTGCAGGAGCTCTTTCACGAGCTGCGCCGCGCAGGGGGCGTCTCCCCTGAGAGCTGGACGGCTGCTCTGGGCCTCCCGGGTTCCAGTTTAGGGGAGTTTAGGGTTTAGGGTTTAGGGCTTAAGGCTTAGGGCTTAGGGCTTTAGAGTTTAGGGGTTCAGTGTTCAGGGATTTGGGTCTCAGGGTCGACGGGCTGACGTGTTTGAGGTCTTGGGTACTTAGGGTTTTAGGGTTAAGTTTAGGGTTTAGGGTTTAGGGTTTAGGGTTTAGGGTTTAGGGTTTAGGGTTTAGGGTTTAGGGTTTAGGGTTTAGGGTTTAGGGTTTAGAATTCTGGGTTTGCTTAGGAGTCTGACATGAAAGGGGTTGAGGGCTCTTCAGCACCAGGGGCCGTGACCAAAGCTGTCGCCTGGCAAAGCAGCTACGATATCCTGTGCCTTGGAAGCATCATGGTTTCGGGCTTCGGGCTGAATAAACCCTAAACCCTAAACCCTAAACCCTAAACCCTAAACCCTAAACCCTAAACCCTAAACCCTAAACCCTAAACCCTACACCCTAAACCCTAAACCCTAAAACCCTAAACCCCTAAACCCTAAACCCTAAACCCTAAACCCTGAACCCTGAACCCTGAACCCTGAACCCTGAACCCTGAACCCTGAACCCTGAACCCTGAACCCTAAACCCTAAACCCTAAACCCTATACTGTACCCTATACCCGAAACCCTAAACGCTAAACCCTGAACCCTGAACCCGAAACCCTAAACCCTATAAACCCTAAACCCTTGTCATCGAAGGCTTCAAGCCTGTGCTTGCCCGAAGTATCAGCCTGGTGTAGGGTTTATTTAGGGTTTAGGGTTTAGGGTTTAGGGTTTAGGGTTTAGGGTTTAGGGTTTAGGGTTTAGGGTTTAGGGTTTAGGGTTTAGGGTTTAGGGTTTAGGGTTTAGGGTTTAGGGTTCCCATTCCACCTAGAACGTCCTAGTTTTTTGGGTCCTTCTCCACCCATGGTATCTCACGTTTACATGTAAGGTTCCTACAAGGGCCCACATGAGGGCTGAACCCTAAGCCCTACGCCCGGAACCCATACTTCTAACACCAAAACCCTAAACCCTGAACCCTAAACCCCAAACCCCAAACCTCAAACCCTAAACCCTAAACCCTAAACCCTAAACCCTAAACCCTAAACCCTAAACCCTAAACCCTAAACCCTAAACCCTAAACCCTTGCCCTCCAGGCTCCAGATGCCCTGCGCTCGACTCAGTCCTCCCGCCTTTGCCTTGGAGAGGTTGGTCTTACAAGGCTGGAGTTTAGGGTTTAGGGTTTAGGGTTTAGGGTTTGGGGTTTGGGGTTTGGGGTTTGGGGTTTAGGGTTTAGGGTTGGGGGTTTACAGGGTTTACAGGGTTTACAGGGTTTACAGGGTTTACAGGTTTTACAGGGTTTACAGGGTGTACAGGGTTTACAGGGTTACAGGTTACAGGGTTACAGGGATTTGGTTTGACGGTTACACGGCTACAGGGTTACAGGGTTTAGGGTTTTGGGTTTGGGTTTACAGGGTTACAGGGTTCAGGGTTTGGGTTTAGGGTTTACATTGTTCAGGGGTTGCAGGGTTTAGGGTCTAGGGTTTCGGGCTTAGGGTCTCAGATTCCCTATTGGCATCTGTACACAATTATTTCCCTGAGGCTTTAAAGCTCTCGGGTTCTGGTACAGTTTTGGGCTTTAGGGTGTAGGGTTTCGGGTTTAGGGCTTAGGGATACTTCTCTTGAAGGTTCTTGCGCCGGCACATGAACATTCGGCTCCCTGAGGTTTGGGGCTGGATGCGACACCCTATCACCCTGAGCCGCTAAAAGCCTCGTGCACGTAGGACCTTCTGTAGGACCCTTTTAGGGTCTGTGCAAGAATCCTGTTCTGGCTACCTAATGAGTAGGGCAATAGCATTCATAGTCATATGAGGCTGAACCCGAAAGCCCAGGGCCAGGGAAGGCCTCGAAGGCCTCCTAAGCCCTGGAAGCCCTGTGCGCCCTAAACCCTAAGCCGCAAGCCCCAAACCACCCTAAACCCCAAACCCCAAACCTCAAACCCTCAGCCCTAAACCCCCGACCCTAAACCCCAAACCCTGAACCCCAAACCCTGAACCCCAACCCCCCCCCCCCCCCCCCCCCGCCCCCAAACCCTAACCCTAAACCCTAAGCCCTAAACCCCAAACCCTAAGCCCTAAGCCCCAAACCCGATAAACCCTAAGCCCAACCCTAAACCCCAAACACCAAAAACCTAAGCCCCCCAAAACCCCCCGGAGGTCCTGAGCCAGGCTGGCCTCGTGCAGCCGCGCTGCTGACACGCCTGCGTGGTCTGGAGACTCCTCGGTTTTGTCGCACTAAGCCCTGAAACCCCTGATTTCTTAAATCCAAAACCCTTAAACCCTGAAACCCTTAAACCCTAAACTGTTAGTTGGGGTTTTGGTGTTGATGTTTAAAGGTTTCAGATAGACGCAATTCTTCTCAAACTGTGGTCCCTACGGAGCCTTCTCGTTTTTTTCTTAAAGGGCCCATCGTTTGAACCTCCGACATGCTTTTGAGGTTTAGTGGGGTTTCAGGGTTTTTGCTGGGCTTTAGGGTTAGGGTTTAGGGTTTAGGGTCCGGAAATCAGGGTTTAGGGTTTGGCTTTTTTATACTCTTTGGGGCTTTAGTTTGTTCAATGGTCTTCGGTTGTTGGGCTAAAACCCTGAACCCTAAACCCGAATCTTGCAGTTCAGAAAACCCTAAACCCTAAACCCTAAACCCTAAACCCTAAACCCTAAACCCTAAACCCTAAACCCTAAACCCTAAACCCTAAAGCCAGAGCCCACACTTCACCGGCAAGGAGCCCGGACTTGGGGCCGCTGCACGCCCGGAGCCCAGTGAGGGCCTGTTCGATTCTGGGAGTGCTTTGAGGGTTTAGGGTTTGGGGTTTAGGGGTTTAGGGTAGGGGTTTAGGGGTTTAGGGTTTAGGGTTTCGGGTTTAGGGTTTAGGGTTTGGGGTTTAGGGTTCAGGGGATGCTGTGTAGGTGAGCTTTTTCGCTACCTGGAGCCCGAGACCCTACACCCTGACAGGCCCAAGGGTTTAGGGTCCAAAGCAGCCCCGCCCAGTTGCCAGGCTAACGGTTGCCATAAGCCCTACTATCCCGAGAAGCCCTATAAAGCCTACAAACCGCACAAGCCCGATAAACTCCACAAACCTTTAAAAGACCCTAAACCCTAAACCCTAAACCCTAAACCCTAAACCCTGAACCCTGAACCCTTCAAACCCTGCAGACCCTATAAACCCTCAGTCCCAAGCCTCGCAAGACCTGCGCAGGTCTCAAGGCCGAGCAGCTCGGGGGGACCGTGGCATGGGAGGCGACCCTGTGTCGACTGAGGTTGCCGCGGTGTAGGGTTTAGGGTTTAGGGTTTAAGGTTTAGGGTTTAGGGTTTTAGGGTTTAGGGCTTAGGGTTGCTGGGACCTAAGGGTTTTTGGGCTGTTTGTACGGTTTTAGGGTTCAGGGGTCAGGCTGTGAGACCCTAAGCCCGAAACCTTAAACTCCTAAACCGTGCTCAGCCTCTGAAAGGTTTAGGGTTCATTCTTCAGGGTCTAGGGTTTAGGGCCTGCAAGACGAGATTTTTTGGGATAGGGGTCTTAGGGTTTGGGGAACAAGGCTTAATTAGAGCGTTTATGGGGCTTTCGGGTTTAAGGCTCTAGGGCTTCAGGGTTATGGGAGGTTTAGGAGGGTTTAGGGTTTAGGGTTTAGGGTTGTTTAGGATGTGGGGTTTTGGAGAGTACGTGGGGTGTGTGGGGGGGTTTCACACTTGCAGAGCTCTTCTTTGCAAATTTGGCTTTGCCTGGTTTAGGGTTTAGGGTTTAGGGTTTTAGGGTTTAGGGTTTAGGGTTTAGGGAAGATCCTCCTCATAGATTTGTTAAGTTTTTCGACGCTTTTGAAACTGCGTACACCTACACCCTCCCCGATTGGTGCGATTTGGACAAGGACCGCTGTATGCAGACATGCCCAAAGGGATCCGAACCCTAAACCCTAAACCCTAAACCCTAAACCCTAAACCCTAAACCCTGAAGCCTGAAGCCTAAAGCCTAAAGCCTTAAGCCTAAAGCCTAAAGCCTAAAGCCTAAAGCCTAAAGCCTAAAGCCTAAAGCCTAAAGCCTAAAGCCTAAAGCCTAAAGCCTAAAGCCTAAACCTCAACCCGCAAACCCTAAACCCTAAACCCTAAACCCCAACCCTAAACCCTGAACCCAACTCCGGACCCCCCCCCCCCCCCCCCCCCACCTCCCCCCCCCACTCCCCCCCCCACTCCCCCTCCACTCCCCCCCCACTAACCCCCCACTCCCCCCCCCATGCATGATCATGATTGCTCATCCCAGGGAGAAAGATGCTCAGGCGTCTCAATGGTGGCGCACCCTAAACCCTAAACCCTAAACCCTAAACCCTAAACCCTAAACCCTAAACCCTAAACCCTAAACCCTAAAGGAGGCCAAGTGCCGCCTCGCTGGCAAGCCTTCGACCGGGGGCTCTCGAAGCTCAGTTTCGGTGAAGCCCTGTCACCCTCCTCTTCGCAGACCAAATTCCTCTCTGGATCAAGGCGCCGGCCGAGAAAAAGAACTGTTCGCAAAGTGGGAACGCCAAGTTTGAACGCAAACCCACAAGCCAAGACTTCCCTTCGGCAGAGCGGTTTCGCATCACCTGCGAGGCCAGACAGGTCGTCTTGAACCATGGCTCTGACGGTGAGCCCGCAGCCTCTCGCTAAAACCCTAAACCCTAAACCCTAAGCCCTAAACCCTAAACCCTAAAACCCTCAACCCTAAAACCCCAAATCCTTAAACCCTAAGTTCAAGGTTCAGGAGTTTAGGCTCGAGGGTTGCTCCTCGTAAACCTGTAAACCTGGCATCCTGTCAGCTCTACTTCAAGTGCTGTACATTGCGGGGAACATAGATGCGGGTTTAGGGTTTAGGGTTTAGGTTTAGGGTTTAGGGTTTAGGGTTTAGGGTTTAGGGTTTAGGGTTTTATTGTGGGGAGGATAGCTGGGTGCTAAGGGTATACCTTAACATGGCAGCCCAGGTACCCTTACCCTCTTTTTCGCTATGGGTTCCCTTATCAAGTAACTAACCCAAGAAAGGGTGCTCATATTGTAATATGGTTACTGGGCTACTAAGTTGAAGAACTTAAAAGCCCTAAACCCCTAAACCCCTAAACCCCTAAACCCTGAAGCTTGCGCTTGCCTTCTGCAGGCTCAGCTCATGATCGTTGCGAGGCTTGCGGCGAGGGGATATGACGGCAGACACCCGCACCTGAATTGAATGCAGAGTATCGGCAGGATTTCCGCGAGTCTTGGGATCACAGCCATTTGGAGTTTCGGTAAACCCCCTAAACCCTAAACCCTAAACCCTAAACCCTAAACCCTAAACCCTAAACTTGGCAAGCCCTATACACCCTACAAGTTAGGGATGAAGGATTCCCGTCGGTCGTAAACCCACCGCGAAGCCAAAGAAGACCCAAACCCTAGCGGAGAGGAATCCGGCTGATGTGCCATAGAACCTTTGGTAGCTGAATGAGTACACTGTACACTTCTTGGGATACGATAATCCCCTATAGAACTGAAAGTGGACACTGTTATGGGGCTTATGAACTCAGCAACTCAGGAACACAGAACGACGGAAGACCGAAGGCTTCAGGCCGAGGAAGTTTTTTTTTGAGCTTGGTCGAACGCTACAGCCTCTGCGGCGAGAAGGTCTGAGCGTGTCGTGAAGGACTACCAGTCAAGCCTGGAGTCTCCGATGTTCCAGGATCATGGAGCACCCTAAACCCTAAACCCCAAACCCTGAAGCCTAAACCCTAAACCCTAAGCCGCCTTGTCTGTGTTCAGTGCGGACGATCAAGGGTGTGCACTTCGGTCGCGCGAGCCGTCCCTCTGCGCCGACGATGGGGGGAGAAGACGGGGTCTGCCCCACAGTCTGCAGTCCAACATCTGGGTCTGACCGGCCTATTTTGGTGGTGGCGGTCGGGGGGGGGGGCGTTGTTCACGGCTAAACCTCCAACTCCAACCAGTAAACCCTTAATCCCGAAAGCCTCACGCTTACGGCACTTACGGCTTAGGGCTTAGGAGTTCGGAGTGAGGTACAACGCCACAACAGACATGGCAGTTGGCACCCCCGCAAGATTGAACCTTCAGCTCCACCGCAGCCCTCGTGGTGGCAGGAGCGGGGAGGTGGGAGGTTGCGCAGGGTTTAGGGTTTAGGGTTTAGGGTTTCAAAGCCGAACGCCTGACGCTTAGGGCTTGAGGCGAAGAGTTCGGCGGGATGTAGAATTTGGGATGTTCAGGCTTGAAAAGGGCGAACTAAGCCCTAAACCCTAAACCCTAAACCCTCCTCAAGGTACAACGCAATAAATGACATGGCGATCACGGAGTGGCACTTCCAAGCTTCCTTATGTTGACACGCTGGCAAAGGGTTTAGGGTTTAGGGTTTAGGGTTTAGGGTTTAGGGTTTAGGGTTTAGGGTTTAGGGCTTAGTTCGCCCTTTTGGCCCTGAACCCTGAAACCGCCAAATCGCTTGAGCCCAACACCATGAAACCATAAGCCCTCAAACCCTGAATCCGCAAACCCCAAGTTCTTAAATCCTAAAACCCTCAACCCCCCAAGCCCCCTACAAAGGCCGCAAGCCTCAAGTAAACCCCTAAACCCTAAACCCTAAGCTCTACACCCTAAACCCTAAACCTTGAATAAAACCCTCAGGTACCTCGGCCTGGTACCTTGGATGCGATGAGACGTCGGCGGGGGTTTGGGCGTTTAGGGTCGAGGGGGCTAGAGTTTAGGGTTTAGGGTTTAGGGTTTAGGGTTTAGGGTTTAGGGTTTTCAGAATTCAGAATTCCGGGGTTGAGGGCTAGACAGACAGGGATTTGCGGGGTCGTGGGGTCAATTTGCAAGGTTTGATGCGGGTCTGAAGGACCCTAAAACCTCCGCAACCCTAAGCCCTAGACCCTAAACACCCTGAACCCTGCACCCTAGACCGTACTTACTTTAAGCCCTCATCCTTAAACCCAAACCGTACCCAAAATCCTGAAACCCAAGCCCTAACCGTAACTACCCAAACCCACAATTCCCAAAACCCTAAACCCTAAACCCCCAAACCCTGCACAACTACCCTAAATCCCCAAATACTCCAAGCCCTAACTTCCCAAAACCCTACACCTAAGGGACTGTGTACCCTAAACCCTAAACCCTAAACCCTAAACCCTAAACCCTAACTACCCTACACCCTAAACCCTAACTACCCTACACCCTAGCTACCCTACACCCTACACCCTAAACCCTAAACCCCAAACCCTAAACCCTAAACCCTAAACCCTAAACCCTAAACCCTAAACCCTAAACCCTAAACCCTAAACCCTAAACTACCCTACACCCTGGACCGAGGCGTCAGTTCTCCGCTGCAAGGCTGCCTTCCTGTGGGAGTGGGCCCTGCTCCTGCAGCAGCAGCTCGAGGTGGCTCTGGGTGGGGTTTAGGGTTTAGGGTTTAGGGTTTCGGGTTTAGGGTTTAGGGTTTAGGGTTTATAGGATTTAGGGTTTATAGGATTTAGGGTTTGGGGTTTAGGGTTTGGGGTTTGGGGTTTGGGGTTTGGGGGTGAGAGGGGGGGGGGGGAGGTGAAGCGATTAGGGCCCCTAAGCTTTAGGGTTTTGGTTTTGCAAGTTTCACGGGATCCTACTCAAGTTTTTTTTGGTTCAACCTTTTTTCAGGTGGCTTAAAAGGGCAAAGGGGGGGTTTGGGGTTCAGGGTTTAAGGTTTTGGGGTTCAGGGTCTAAGGTTCAGGGTTGGGATGTTCCCCCTTGTACGAACAGTCCTTAATGGGGATTATAGTACCTCCTTCTTTAATCCCTATTAAGGATTGTTAGTATAAGGGAGAACATCCCAAGTTGAGGGTTCAGGGAAGTTTGGGGTTAAGGAAGTCTGGGGTGGGGTGTGGGTGTTGGGGTTCGGTGGACCTGGGGTTCGGGCTTTCGAGCGTTTTCTTGAGGCTCGTTGAGTTTAGGGTTTAGGGTTTAAGGGCCTCCGTCCCACGTGACCGCATCCCCGAGTTTAGGGTTAGGGTTCCGGGAACGGTGCTACTCACCTTACAGTGGGAGCAACCTTCCGGCCAGAGCTGCTGGGTGCGGGTTGAACTTGGCTTCTGCCTATGTAGCGTCCCCAAGCCCAAACCTGAAACCCTCACCCCCAAGAACTTAGCCCTAAACCCCCAACCCCTAACACCCTAACACCCTAAACCCTAAACCTTAAACCCTAAACCCCAAACCCCAAACCCTAAACCTAAACCCTATGCGAAGACCCCGAGACAGGACGACTCTGCGTCTGCCCAGTCGGACGACGCCCTGGACTTTCGGAGGACGGCCCAGGCTTAGCTTGCTGCATTCTGGGTTTAGGGTTTAGGGTGTAGGGTTTAGGGTTTAGGGTGTTTATTCCCGCTGCACAGGGCCTGTTCTGATGTTGGGGGACACCCTCTCGCGACGATACGAACTCGAGTTCAACCCTGACCTGGAATGCCTGAACCCTAAGCCCTAAACCCTAAACTCTAAACCCTAAACTCTAAACCCTGAACCCTGAACCCCTAACCTATGGCCGCGTTGAAAGACAACTTCTTTCATCTTACGCTGCCGATTCTGTTTTTTTTGAATCGCCTCAACGAGGCTGCGCAGCCTCTTTTGAGACTCCGGCATGCGAAGTGCGAAGTGCAAAGTGCAAAGTTTCACCAGGGCTGAGTATTGGTTCAGGGTTTTAATTTGAGAGTTAAGGGTTCAGGAGATCAATATTTAGGGCTTTTGGAGGTTTGCTGAGCCCCAAACCCTACAGCGCAGTTAGGGTTTGGCTGCAAGGACGGCTCGCAACGCCGCCATCGCGTGCGTGGGTCGCGCTTGGCGTGCCTCGCCTTCCAAGTTCTCTCCTGGAATCGCGAGGTTCCTCAAATTCTCGTTTAGGGTTCAGGGTTTGGGGCTTAGGGTGCAGGGTTCAGGGTTTAGGGTTTAGGTTTCAGGGTTGAGGGTTCAGGGTTTGGTTCTCAGGGTTTAGGGTTCAGGGTTTGGGGTTTGGGGTTTAGGTTCAGGGTTTAGGGTTTACGTATCGAAGTTCAGGGTTTAGGGTTCGGAGTTCAGGGTTTAGGGATCAAGGTTTAGGGTTGGGTCCTGCGCAAAAAAATCTCAACAGAGACAGGGAACCCTTCGTAATTCACCTTCCAGCAGGGCCAGCTGGGCGAGGTCCGAGCCACACTGAACCCCCAAACCCTAAACCCTAAACCCTAAACCCTAAACCCTAAACCCTAAACCCTAAACCCTAAACCCTAAACCCTAAACCCTAAACCCTTAACCCTAAACCCTAAACCCTAAACCCCACACCCTGAGCCCCCCCCAACCCCACGTCAAGCTCCCCAAGTCACCCAAATTCTGAGCAGTCAACAATTGCAAGGCTTCACACCAAGAACGCGAAGCCCCTAATCCCTAAACCCTAACCCCAAATCCCAAGCCCAAGACTTCAACTTGCCTTACACCCAAGATGCTTGTTTGGGCAAGCGCCTACACCCTAAATGAACTCAATCTGACATGATCCAAAAATATCCAAAAGACACCCCAAAACTGGCTGGTTCTTCGTAGGGAATGAGGGAATGAGGCACCCTAAAGAAGTCCACCAACCGCCATTTGAAATCTCGGGCCGCCTACTTGAAGCCTACCCTAAACCCTAAACCCTAAACCCTAAACCCTAAACCCTAAACCCTAAACCCTAAACCCTAAACCCTACTACATCTTCATCGGCTCAACTTCTGCTGCACGCCGGCCGGCAGCAATGATGGCTCAAGGCCATCATCGCTAGCTGTTGCAGGGTTGCCTTCTAGAAGTTAGTAGGGTTTAGGGTTTAGGGTTTAGGGTTTAGGGTTTAGGGTTTAGGGTTTAGGGTTATACAAGTCATACCCCAAACCTTAAACCCTACTCCTACTCCCTGGTTCCGAAGCCTACAGTTCTCCGTCCAACAGAGTCTCAAGGGTTCGGAAACTCAGGGCCTGCCAGGGTTAGGGTCTGCAGGGTTGATGCGCATGGGTTTAGGGGTGTTCCGGGATGTAGCTGACCATCCAAGATGAGAAGCTCATGAGACGGCTGCGCTGCCTAGCTTTCTGGGCGCTCTGCCTTTGCGGCGCCCTCGTCTTATGTCTTGGCTGGGGATGAAGAGTCTCAGTAGCTGAGGTGGGGGGATGCCATGTTCGGCGCCCAAGCGCGCGTAGCCCTGTAAGCCGTAAATCCTAGAATTCCTCAAACCCCAGGGTGGAACCCTCAACCTTCTCAACCTTAAGACCAAATCTCCTACCTTAACACCCTCCACCGCCTCAACATTGCGCATGATAATCCCCAAATCTCAAATCTTGAGCCCTCAAGCACTTAAACTGGGATCCCAACGCACCCTATCTAAGGATTGTACCTTAAAATATACACGGGGACCCAGAATGGGAGGTTTCTACACTAAGGACTAGAGTGTACAAGGGGTACCCCAATTTTGGCAAGTGTTCATATAAAAGATGGGGCGTATATCCTTCAATTAAGGGTGTGAGGGCATTTTCGGCCCTCTTTTAAAGACGGAACGAGGGAAATACGTACCTTGTATCATAAACTTATCACTGTACTTATAACCATCTTAGGGCACTACAGGGGCTTCTAAGTGGGTTGTAAGTACAGTTATAGTTGGTTACCCTAAACCTCCACCCTAAACCCTAAACCCTTAAGTAACACGATCACAAACCTCTTTCAGAGGCTCCTTTAGAGGTTTAGGGTTTAGGGTTTAGAGGCAGGGTTTAGGGTTTGGGTTTAGGGTTGAGGGTTGAGGGTTGAGGGTTGAGGGTTTAGGGTTTAGGGTTTAGGGTTTAGGGTTTAGGTTTAGGGTTTAGGGAAGGTGGCAACCCCTTGGGGGCACGAGATCCCTTCCCTTTGTGGGCTCCCCCCACGCATGAGCCTTAAAGGGTATCGAATTGCCTACATCCTCCGCCCAAAAGCAGCAGGGTTTAGGGTTTAGGGTTTAGGGTTTAGGGTTTAGGGTTTAGGGTTTAGGGTTTAGGGTTTCGGGTGAAAACTGCAACAGCCGGCCCCAAACCCCTACACTCCCATTTCGGCTTCCAAGGCGCAGCTGATCTGGCGGTCGTCCGGCCATTTTCCAGCGACGATGAAATTCAGCGCATGGAGGAGGTCGAGGGAGAAGGGCTGGCCGAAACACCCAGACGCAATCTTATATGGGGGTTTCCGAAATTAGGGTTTAGGGTTTAGGGTTTGGGGTTTAGGGTTTAGGGTTTAGGGGTTTCCGAAATTAGGGTACCTTATTGGGGGTCCTTATCCCGAAGGGTCCATGGACCTAAATATTGAATACTTAGGCCTTTAAAAGTACTTCCTATATGGCGACTTTGGGGCCCAAGTATATAATAATGAGGTACATGGACCCTTAGGTTATTCTAAGGGACTCCTATTTTGGGGACTATTCCCCCCCCCCCCCCCCCACCCCCCAATTTTATGAACCCTAAGTCGTAATCCCTTAAGAAACCAGGAAGCCCAAACCCTTAGTCACCGGTTAAGGGTTAGGGTTTAGAGTTTAGGGTTTAGGGTTTGGGGTTTAGGCTTCAGGGTTTAGCGTTTGAGGTTTAGCGTCAGGGGTTAACCCCTAAGGCCTCAACCGGAAACCCTAAAACTCCTAACCAAAATCAGCCGCGCATGCTCCAGGTTTTTGGCCTGTGGAATCAGCTGCAACCATGCCTCGATCGGCCAAAAGTGCCCATCGATTTATTCCTGGTCTACAGCAAGACCCGAGGCGGCAAGGTATAGGGTGTAGGGTTTAGCGTTTAGGGCTAGGTTTACGGATTCGGGTTATGGTTTCGGGTTTGGGGTGTAGGGTGTTGGGTGTTCGGTGTTAGGGCTTTGGGGTTGTAACTTGAGTTTCGGGTGTTTGGCTTTTTGAGTTAAGGGTTGAGGCTTAGGGCCTATTACCTCTATTCCCTCCCCCGCACCACCCACACCCCCAAACTCGCCGACACAGCCTTCAAGTACCAGGGAGAGCTGTGCCTAAAAGACATCCGAATTGAGATCCTAAAGGGCTTCGGGGTTTAGGGATTAGGGTGGCTTCCCCTTGAGCCCTAAACCCTAAACCCTCAACCCTCAACCCTCAGGAATTTCACGGAGAACCCTCCTGCTGGCCTGGCAACGGAGAACATCGCGGCTCTCTTTGAGAATGCGACTACGCAGTGGCGGAAGTGTTTCCGCTCCCTGCTCCTTGGCCCTGGGTTTGGGGTTTGGGGTTTAGGGTTTGCGTTTCGGGCTAAACCCCTAACCCTCCTAGTGTTTTGGGGCCTTGTGCCATCTTTGCCTTGGCCTCAAGAACAAGCAAGGTACATTCATGAGGCGAATCTCACTGCCACAGAGGACTGGCAGCGACGACGAGTGCTCGTGTACTCCTCCGCATGCATAGATGCATAGATCGCCCTCAACTTCCCTTTGCCCCCAAACCCGAAACCCTAAACCCCGAAACCCCTGACCCCCTGCCCCTGCACTCCTAAGTACCCTAAGCCCTAAACCCACAACACCCTAAAAAGCCTGCAAACCCCCGAAAGATCACCAAACCCCTCAACCCCAAGCTCCTAAACCTTCAGCTTCGACAGCCTGATAATCTAAGGTCGGAACCATGGGCCCTTAGTTTGATCCCTTGCCCTTGTTTCAAGGGATCCGAAGTATGGGCCCTTGATATATATATATATATGTATAATTATATATATATATACACATATACATACATATATATAGAGAGAGTATATCATGGGTTATATCACAAGGGACCCAAAGTCTGGCAGGATGTCTATGACGCACGCGGTTACACCGTGAGGAAGGACTGGGTGAATGGACCAAACCAGGTGTTTCGCTTCATCCTCCAACGGTTTCTCGATGGCAGCTTCGGTACCTATGACGCCTTTTACTTCATGGCGTCTTGGCTTTGCAACGAGCCCTAAATTGGGTTTAGGGGTTAGGGCCCTAAATCTTAAGACCCTAAACCCTCAACCCCTAAATCCCAAAGGACCAAAACCTTCAATACGGACAGGAGGGTCTCAAAGGGGGCTTAGGGGTCTTAGGGCCATGCTGAGTTTGCACTGTTGAAAGCCTCATGGGCTTTAGGTTTAGGGTTCTGGGGGAACGGGGTTGCAGTGTTTCTATAACCCTAAACCCTAAACCCTAAACCCTAAACCCTAAACCCTAAACCCTAAACCCTAAACCTTTCGGGTCTAGGGTTTTAGGATTTACGAAAAAAGTTTCGAGCTTAGGAGTTTGATGCTGCGCCGGTGCGCAGCTTCTGGCTGGAGCAGTTCGTGCAAGAGGCGCTCTACTACCCATCCGCGGCGGCCGCTGGACTTGCCATGTTCAGTAGCCCTAAACCCTAAACCCTAAATCCTAAACCCTAAGCAGTTTTTGTTTCTCTTGCCGCCGGCTTTCTGCGAGCATAAGCCCTGAACCCTGCAACCCTAACTAAACCCGAGACCCTCCTTCTTATTCTCAAAGCGCGGCTTCCAAAATCCCTGGAACCGTAGAAAAGACCGCAAGCTCTAAACTCGGAATTTTTGAAAACACCCCCGAAAGCCCTGGAGCCCTCGCAAACCACAAAAAACCACCCGAATTAGGGAATAGGGTTTAGGCTTTCCTCGAATCCCAGATCTCCAAGGTTCGTGGAAGCCACTACCGTGGGGATTCCTGGGACCCGTTCTTACGGCAGCTGCCCCAAGACCTCCTGGCGCACATCAACGGCCTCTCGGCTGGGTGGTTTAGGGTTTAGGGTTTAGGGTTTAGGGTTTAGGGTTTAGGGTTTAGGGTTTAGGGTTTAGGGTTTAGGGTTTAGGGTTTAGGGTTTACGGACCCAAGAGTAGCCTCGGGGTTCCTTTTTTGTTAAAAGGGGCTGACATCAACGGCTTCTCGGCTGGGTCAGGGTCTAGGATTTGGTTTGGGTTTCAGGGGTCAGGTTGCCCCTAAACCCTAAGCCTTAAACCCTAAACCCTAAACCCTAAACCCTACACCCTACACCCTACACCCTACACCCTAAACCCTAAACCTGATCTCTATCATCCCTTACCTAAACTGGGTTTGGGGGTTCGGGGTTTAGGGGTTGAGGTTTAGAGGTTGGGGGTGAAGGCTTTGGGGGTTCCACGGTTCAGGGTTCAGGAGGTTTTGTGTTTCAGGTGCTTCGGGTGTCAGGATGTTTAGGTCTCGGAGGAGGAGGCAGGATCATGGTTGCTTCTAAGTTCGGGGGCTTAGCGTGTGGGAGTTGGTGCTTGGGATTTAGGGTGTTCCTTGCAAAGGGCGTTCGTCAGGTTCAGGGGGTTTTAGGAACGGGTTGTGCCCTTACATCGTGTACGAAGACGGCCCTACTTTCCCTCATAGGATCAGCTAAAGGGGGAGGCGGGTGTTTGTTTTGGGGAAGAATATAGTTGGGATACTAGATGAACCTGGCCCGCAAGGCAACGCTATCTACAACCTCACGCACCCCTTCTTGCAGCTCCTCTTCGACAGGCCAGGAGGGGACCTACACGGAAACGGGGTGTGGAGCTTCAAGCATCTAGGCGAGCTATAGGACGCCCGGTGGTGCCCACGTGGTGCCCACATTCCCATGTCTGTTATATTGGATCTTATGGACCTCTGGCAGAAAAGGGTGCCCTGTTTTCTTCTAGGTTACTGGGGAGCCTGGATAAACTAAGCCAGCATCCTCGGACGCCAGTTGTTAAGCGGAGTTCAACCAGGGTGTGGGTTGCCAGGTGAAGCTGGGCCAGCCCCTGAAGCCCTGAAGCCCTAAACCCTAAACCCTAAACCCTAAACCCTAAACCCTAAACCCTAAACCCTAAACCCTAAACCCTAAACCCTAAACCCTAAACCCTAAACCCTAAACCCTAAACCCTAAACCCACCCCAAGGTTCGAAGCGCCTCATGTGGCACATTGCATTCCGCAGGCTGGTGGAAAGCGACGTCTCCGAAGTGGCCTTCGACGTGCTCCTCGCACGCCTAACCCTGGAGCACTGGAACGCAACGGGGCTCTCAGATCCGCGGCTGGCTTAGACCCCCGGGTTCTTATATGTTCCCTTAAAGGGTATATATATATATATAAGCTCACCCCCCCCCAATGGACCAACCGCGAAATGAAAAGGACAGGAAAACTAGTTGTTTTTGTCGTGCTTTGTGTTTTCTTGCGTGTTTTGCCTTATTTCTTGTGCTTTTTGTGCATTTCGTGCATTGTTGCACTTTTCTGGTGTTTTTTGCACTTTTGCACTTTTGCACTTGTTTTGCTTTTTTGCACTTTTGCACTTTTTTGGCTTTTTACACGTTTTTGGCTTTTCACACTTTTGCACTTTTTTTGGTTTTTTTTGCATTATTTTCATATACTGTGTTTTTTTCTATGCTTGTCTTATGCATAGAAATCCAAAAATCCAAAAATCCAAAAATCCAAAAATCCAAAAATCCAAAAATCCAAAAATCCAAAGTTCTCCGGACAATCTCCCAGGAAACTTTGGATTTTTGGATTTTTGGATTTTTGGATTTTTGGATTTTTGGATTTTTGGGTTTTTGGATTTTTGGATTTTTGGATTTTTGATGATTTTTAAGATTTTTCACATTCGAGGTTGGCTCATATTCGTTCTCCTTTTTTTGAATGAAAGGAGGGCGACCATTCAAATGTACCCTTATCAGAGTTTCAAAAACGTGAACACTACATTCGTCGCACAACTAAATAGCATATTCAATACGATTTTGAATATGATGTTTCTGTATATGAGGACCAGGTAAAGTCTTGCCTATTCAAATCACTGAGAAAAGCACGTACATGGGTTATGCACAGGCCTTTGCCAAGGAGGCTTTAACAGAGAAGGCCTATATGTGCAAGTATCGACTTTTGCATTTGAAAGAAGCTGAAATATCCTTTTTTTCAATAAGAACCATTCTGGGATCACAGTACCTGCTGTTTAAGAAAACGTCTATATCTCATGAACACCCTTTCTTTGCGATAACGATTTAGTTCTTCTGATCTTTTAATTCAAGCTCTTAATATTGCATTGCCCCCTGTTTTTATTGCAGCAAAGCCTGCTCGAAGCGCATTAACGTCTTAACTACTCGATTGAAAACTGTATCAAAAAAATCTAAGTAGCCTGCTCAAGAAGCCAATAAGGTTTTGAAAACATCCTACTCGAAAAGCCAACAAGAGGTTGAGCAGAAGAATTCAAGACAGTAATAGGGCTTGGGTCCAATACAGGGCTGGTGAACTGTCCCAATGGACCAACCGCGAAATGGAAAAGAAGTCCAAAAGTCCAAAAGTCCAAAAATCCAAAAATCCAAAAACCCAAAAATCCAAAAACCCAAAAACCCAAAAATCCAAAAATCCAAAGTTTCCTGGGAGATTGTCCGGAGAACTTTGGATTTTTGGATTTTTGGATGTTTGGATGTTTGGATTTTTGGATTTTTGGATTTTTGGATTTTTGGATTCTTGGACTTTTGGATTTTTAGATTTTTGGGTTTTGTGCTTTTTTTATGTTATTTGTGCTTTTTTAGTGCTTTTTCGTGCTTTTTTGCACTTTTTGCACTTTTTGCACTTTTTGCACTTTTTGCACTTTTTGCACTTTTTGCACTTCTTGCACTTTTTGCACTTTTTGCACTGTTTTGCACTTTTTGCACATTTTTTTGCACTTTTTGCACTTGTTTGCACTTTTGCACTTTTTTTGTACTTTTTGCACTTTTTTGTGCTTTTTGCACTTTTTGGTGCTTTTTTTCTAATTGCACAATATGTTTTTGCAAATATTTGTCCTCTCGAATGTGCTTTTCCAATCCAAAAAATCCAAAAACCCAAAAATCCAAAAACCCAAAAATCCAAAAAACCAAAAATCCAAAAATCCAAAAATCCAAAAACCCAAAAATCCAAAAATCCAAAGTTTCCTGGGAGATTGTCCGGAGAACTTTGGATTTTTGGATTTTTGGATTTTTGGGTTTTTGGATTTTTGGATTTTTGGATTTTTGGATTTTTGGATATTTGCATTTTTGGACTTTGGGACTTTTGGATCGGAAAAGCACATTCAAGATGACAAATATTTGCAAAAACATATTGTGCAATTAGAAAAAAAGCACCAAAAAGTGCAAAAAGTACAACAAAGTGCAACAAGTGCAAAAAGTGCAAAAAAGTGCAACAAGTGCAAAACGTGCAAAAAAAGCAGAACAAAGCACAAAAGAACACACAAAGCACAACAAAGCACGAAAAAAACACAAAAAATGCACAGGAAGCACAAAAAGCACAAAGAAGTGGACAGGGAAAGCGTGGCAGGGTACAGTGTCTCGAGAACCTTGGACATGTCGATATGGGTCCATTGGGGTTAGAGGTTGGTCCATTGGGGGGGGGCGACCATATATATATATACATACATATATATATATACATATAGGGAGATATAGGGTAGCTCATTCCCCCATTCTTTAGCAAGAACCAGCCAGTAGAGTGTATCCCTGCACCCACAGAATGGGCCATAGAGCCCCAGAGCCTGAGCCATCAATTCTGAGGCCCCAGGCCCTGATCTTTAGGGTTTAGGGTTTAGGGTTTAGGGTTTAGGGTTTAGGGTTTAGGGTTTAGGGTTAAGGGTTCGCCAGCACAGCTGGCGCCAAAGCAAATTCATCTCTTTTGCACCTTTTTTCTTATAGGCCACGCCCCGAAGGGCAAGATGCTTAAAGCGCACTTATGTGTTTGTGTGTGCGTGTTTCGGCCGGGCCGCTGGATGCGTTTTTTGGTATGTGTTTGGATTTTGCGCGCAAAATTGGCTTCAAAAGGCCCAAGAATGCCCAAATTGGCTTCAGAATGCCCGAAGTAGCCCAAACTCCAAATTGGCTTCAGAAGGCTCAAATTGGCTTCAGAAGGCTCAAATTTGCCAAAATTGGCTTCAGAAAGCTGATCTTTTTCTTCAGAAGGTTAAAATTGGCTTCAGACAGCCCAAATTTGCTTCAGAGGCCAAATTGGTTCCAGGAAGCCAAAATTAGCTTAGGGCAAATTGTTCACAAGGCCCACATTGGCTTCAGGGCATTTGGCTTGGCTTCAAAGGCCCAAATTCGCATAAGAGGCCGACAGTGGCTTCAGAAGGCTTCAGAAGGCTCAAATTGGCTTCAGCAGGCCGAAATTGGCTTCAGAAGGGAAAAATTCTTAATGTCAGAAGGCACAAATTGGCTTCAGATTGGCTTCAGAAGGCTCAACTTTGCCCAAATTGGCTTCAGAAAGCTTACATTATTGGCTTCAGAAGGCTAAAATTGGGGCATTCTGCCAACCGGCCTCATAAATTTATAAGGGTTTTGGAATGTGAACGCTGTAGTTTTGTTGTCAAATTTGCAGTGTCTTCGTACTTTGTAGTTTATGCCAGGCCCCCGCCACATAATTGAATGTAGGTGTTGGGTTTGTGGCTTGCACCGTGCCCTGTCTTCGGGTCCCTTTTATTCGCCGGGCCCCTTGCGACCTTTCTGTTGCCTGCACGTCTTGAAGAAGACCAGCCTCCGGCCTTTGCGATCGACACCCTGTCAGAGATCATTCGACAGCGGAGCGGTGCCACCATAAGAGGGGAATGCGATCCACCAAAGCTGCGTGCAATGGCCGGCGGTGCCTGCGGCTGATACTCCAGGAACTCCGCCGACGCAACACATTCACGTTCTTCCAAGAATGGCTGGAGCAGAACTGCAATGATGTCGCTTTGGGAGGAGTTTGGATGCCCTCCAAGACAGTGGTCCTGGGCCATGCAGCGGGTTGCGTGTCCAGAGCCGTCTCTTGAACCGGCCTGTGGGAGAGCGCGACTTTGAGCGCGCTGCCATGCGTTCTCCCATTGCTGAAATCGCGGGCTTGTTTGGGCACAAGCTGAGTTGCCAAGTTGGCCATCCGGAAGCCTACTCTCAGGCAGAAAGCGTGGCAGTTCTGAGAGCGCTGCGCAACTGTCGCCGCGCCCGTGGCCTCCCGACTGAGCGCGCTGCTGCCTCAGTCTGCGCTTTCTCTTTCTTTTTGCGCAGGACGGTGAGGTTGCCTTTTGCGGGACTGAAGTCCTTCTGCGGGATTGCCTGGCGCAGGCACTGGACCGCTTGGAAGGATCGACTGCTGCGTATGTCTGCTTGCAGCTTTGCTGCTCTTTTTTGCTTGCCCGCGTGACCAGGACGCTGCCAGCCACGCGACCCGACCGATGTGCTGCCGGCAGCGCTGGGGAAAACCCCCACAGAGCTGGTACTCAGTACTCATTGAGTACATGCTTGACGGGTCGACGCCCGCCGCTTCGCTGCGTGCGCGGCTTGCGAGCCTCCTGTCCCAACATCGCGGTTGGCCAGCGTTGGGGCCGGAAGGAGGAGTGCTACCTCCCGACCGCGACAGACTTCTTTTCTTCCTTTGAGTGCTATACACAGCTGCCGTGCGTGAAAAGTCCATCTAGAATGGCTGAGTTGAGTGCGCTGCAGCCATATGAAAGCTAGCCATCGAATGATTGGATACGAAGCCACCGGTCATGCAAGTGGATGCAACAACTCCGCCGACCGCTGAATGGCAAAGGAGCTCACGCGCTTTGGGGTGCTTTTGGGGCCTTTGCCGGGGGTTTCTGGAGCTCCTGGAGCTTTTGGTGCCTTTCGGGGCCTCCTGGAACCTTCCTGGGGCCCTTTGTGGCCTTTTGGGTATTTTCCTGAGCCTTTTGCAGCCTCCTGGGGCCTTTTGTGGCTCCCCTTTTGGGGTCTTTCGGTTTTTTTGGGGTGTCTTGGGGCATTCTTGGGGTCTGCTTGGGGCCTTTTGGGCTTCCTTTTTGGTATCCTGGTTTTCCACAATTCGATGGCAAAGGAGGGTTAAGTAAAATGAACACTCGCACACAAGCGAGCTTTAAGTAAATTGCAAACATAGACACAAAGCACATGGCGAGTGGCTTTCCGCCAGGGAAGGTTTTCCACAGTTCCGCGGGGACTAGGGTGCGTGGTTGCTGGAGCTTGGCATGGGCAGAGTGCGGACCCCCGGGGCGGCGCTAAGAGCATCTGCTCGATGTGCACCCCTCTCCCGGCTCCAAAATTTGCCAAAATGCCCCCAAAAGACTCCCCAAACAAGGCTCTCCATGGCCATAAGGTGGTGTAGTCCGAAATTAGTCTCAAATGTCGCCCTGGAAGCCAAGCCCAAAATGCGCTGGCGCACACGGGCGAAGCCCGTAATATTAGGGTTTAGGGTTTAGGGTTTGGGGTTTAGGGTTATGGTCCCTGAATATGGTCCCTCGCCCTCTTTAGAGGCTTCTGATGTGCGGGCCCTTGGGTTGTATAGGGTACATAAGGGCCGTATAAGGGGTCCGCCTTTCAGGGCCCATGTTAAGGGACCATGTAACTGCCCCAAGAGCGCTGAGCTCTCGACCCTGTAACCCTAAACCCTAAACCCTGAACCCTAAACCCTAAACCCTACACCCTAAACCCTAAACCCCAAACCCGCCCGCGTGAACAGGATTGCGGCCTTGTTCACAAAGGCTTTTGGTGCCAGGCCTAAGCCGCAAAACCCGAAGCCCGAACTGGGTGGAGAAGCATCTTTCAGTTGATCTCGCCGGGTTGGGGCAGCTAGGGCTAGGGGTTTAGGGGCGTCATGGCGTCGTGTTTAGGCGTTTAGGAGTTTCCCTAAACCCTAAGCCCTTAACCCTAAACCCGAAACCCCAAACCCCGAACCCCAATCTGAGGAGGACATGCCGTACCTGGGCGACTCCGCCCTGGTGGGCAACTACGCAAGGACGCTGCTCAACTCCAGCTTCGAAACTTGCTCGGCCCTTGAAGTTTCGGGCTTAGGTTCTAGGGTTTAGGGTCTAGGGTTTAGGGTTGGGTTTAGGGCTGATAGGGTTTAGGGTTTTAGCTTGGGTTTAGGGTTTAGGGCTTAGGATTTAGGGTTTAGGGGGTTTAGGGGGTTTAGGGGGTTCAGGGGGAGGGGGTGTAGGGTTTAGGGCTTGAGAATGTTTATCAGAGTTTGAGAAAGCCAAGGAAAGCCTGGAGTTTGTTCGCCACGGCTCTGGCAGCAGCTGGCTATGAGATTTGTAGGGAGAGTTGACGGTTTGGGGTTTAGGGGTTAGTGCGTAGGGTTTAGGGTTTCAGGGTTCAGGGTTTAGGGTTTCAGGGTTTAGGGTTCAGGGTTTTGGGTTTTGGCTTCAGATTTAGGGTGTAGGCCCCAAACCCTAGGGCGTTCAAGGCCTACACCCTCAACTCGACCCTAGACCCGGGCCCCAAGTGCTGCTCTTAGACGGCCGATCCGGGTCCAGGCTTTCAGGCCCTAAGCCCTAAACCCTAAACTCCTAAACCCTAAACCCTAAACCCTGGCCCTAAACCCTAAACCCTAAACCCTAAACCCTAAACCCTAAACCCTAAACCCTAAACCCTTGGACCGTAGCTAAAGCCGACAGGCCCCAAACAGCTAGGATCCCTGACATCTACTCCGTTGAGCCAAGAAGAGGCCCTTTCCTGGGCAACCTAGACTTTGGGTTTAGTAAAACCCCAAGAAACCCTGTAAACACTACAAAAACCTTATGAAAACCCTATGCAAACCCAATGCAACCCAATGCAACCCAATGAAACCCTATGAAAACCCCATGAAAACCTTATGGAAACCCTATGGAAACCCTATGAAGACCGTTTTTAAACACCTATGAAACCCCTATGAAAACCCTGATAACCCTAAACCCTAAACCTAAGAAGCCGAGGCAATCTCCTTCAGAACATCGACGAGAGGGAGCTGACCCTTGGAGTCCTCGCTGCGCACGCGGACATCGAGGTCTTCACCTCCACGGTCACTTAGTAGCCTAGGGGTTTAGGGTTTAGGGTTTAGGGTTTAGGGTTCAGCAGCTCTGGGTCGAGCAATCTCTAGTAGAGCCGCTGTCTGGACTCTAGAAAAAAACCCACCCACCCAGAGAATCCCAAAACATTAAGAAATATAAAGTTCACATTTTTCCTCAGCAAGCCCTGTCCTCCAACCTCATTTATTCATTCTGCTCGTGTTTTTTGTCATTCTGCTTGGTTTCCATTCTGCTCGTATGCGTTTCTTTCTGCTCGTATTCATTCTGCTCGTATTCGTTCTTTTTCTGATCTGCTCGTCTCGTGTTCGTTCTCGTTCTGCTCGTATTCATTCTGCTCGTATTCGTTCTCTCTCTGCTCGATTTCAGTCCGCTCGTTTTCGTTGTTTTTCTTCTCGTATTCATTCTGTTCGTATTCGTTCTCCTGAGTCTGCTCGTACTCATTCTCTTTCTGCTCGTATTCATTCTGCTCGTATTCGTTCTCTCTCTGCTCGATGTCAGTCTGCTCGTATTCGTTCTCTTTCTGCTCATATTCACTTTGCTCGTGTTCGTTTTCCCCGGTGACCCTGCCTATTTTTGGCCGTCTTGTTGGTTGTGTTTGGCACACTTTAAGCTGCCTGGCTTCCACATGGTTGCTTTCCAATTAGTGCCCCGGTGACCTCGCCTCATGTTGGCTCCTGCTCGTAGGGTTTGATGAGAGGCCTAGAGGTTTGTCGTATGTCCCCTCTCTTCGTGCTCGTAGGGTTTGTCGTATGTCCCTCCCTTCGTGCTCGTAGGGTTTGATGAGAGGTCTACAGGTTTGTCGTACGTCCCCTCCCTTCGTGCTCTTAGATTTTGTCGTATGTCGCCTCCCTTCGTGCTCGTCGGCTTTGTCGTATATCCCTCTTCGTCTGCTTGCAGAGAATCCGAAGAATTAAGAAATTGAGGTTTTATTTTCAGAGGATTGTCGTATGTCCCCTCCCTTCGTGGGCTTTGTCGTATGTCCCTTTTCTTCTGCTTGCAGAGAATCCTAAAACATTGAGAAATGCACCGGTTTATTTTAGAGGTTTGTCGTATGTCCCCTCCCTTCGTGCTCGTCGGCTTTGTCGTATGTCCCTTTTCTTCTGCTTGCAGAGAATCCCAAAACATTGAGAAATGTACGGGTTTATTTTAGAGGTTTGTCGTATGTCCCCTCCCTTTGTGCTCCAACCCCAGAATGGGGGTCCGGAAGTTGCTTTTCCCCACCCCACCCTCGGACCACCCAAGATGAGGGGGCTGCCGCGTTGCCCTTGATCTGGCCCAGACCCAGGTTTTCAAGCCCAGAATGGGGGTCTGGGCCATAAGAGGGAAGGGGGGGGGGGGGGGGGGGTGGGTGGGGGTGGGGGGGGGGGGGGGGGTGGGGGTGGGTGCTTGGGGGTGGGGGGGTGGGGGGGGGGTGGGGGGGGTGGGGGGGGTGGGGGGGGTGGGGGGGGTGGGGGGGGTGGGGGGGTGGGGGGGGGGGGGGGGTGGGGGGGGGTGGGGGCGGGTGGGGGGGTGGGGGGGGTGGGGGGGGTGGGGGGGTGGGGGGGCGTGGGTGGGGGGGTCGGTTGGGGTTTTGGGGGGGGTGGGGGGTGGGGGGGGGGGGGGGTTGGGGTGGTGGGGGGGGGGGAGAAGAGCAGTTGGCCATTGGCAAAAAAGGCGTGGCCAGTGGCAAAAAAAGCCGTGGCCATTGGCAAAAAAAGCCGTGGCCATTGGCAGAAAAGCCGTGGCCATTGGCAAAAAAGCCGTGGCCATTGGCAAAAAAGCCGTGGCCATTGGCAAATGCCACTTCCAAATGGCCACGGCTTTTTTGCCAATGGCCACGTTCCCCATTAAGGTTGGGGGGCATTTTGTGCGAATTGGGTTTGAAAAACCCATTTTGGCGACCAACCTTAATGACATTGGTGGCCATTGGCAAAAAAGCCGTGGCCATTGGCAACTTTCCCGTGGCCATTGGCGAAGTTGCCAATGGCCACGGCTTTTTTGCCAATGGCCACGGCTTTTTTGCCAATGGCCACGGCTTTTTTGCCAATGGCCACGGTTTTTTTGCCAATGGCCACGTTCCCCATTAAGGTTTAAATTATTATATGAAAGAGAGAGTTTAGGGTTTTTTCAGCAGCTAAGGTCAACTCCAACCACCCTTTTCGAAAGATCCGTGGCTGCAGGAGGGGTTAAGGGGCTTCCTTCTGGACTCAGGCGGCTCTTGAAACCTCCTGCACGCCTAAGCCTTAAACCCTAAACCCTAAACACTAAACCCTAAACCCTACCCTAAACCCGAAACCCGAAACCCTAAACCCTAAACCCTAAACCCTAAACCCTAAACCCTAAACCCTAAACCCTAAACCCTAAACCCTAAACCCTAAACCCTAAACCCTAAACCCTATACCCTATACCCTATACCCTATACCCTATACCCTATACCCTAAACCCTAAACCCTAAACCCTAAACCCTAAACCCAAACCCTAAACCCTAAACCCTAAACCCCAACCGCCAAGCCGTAAGGATTATCATCCTGGAAGCCGACGTCGCGGCCAACGTGACAGCGTACGAGGTGGGATCAGCTCTGGTCGAGGGGCCCGCAGGTTTAGGGTTCGGGCTTAGGGTTTAGGGTTTAGGGTTTAGGGTTTAAGGTTTAGGGTTTAGGGTTTAGGGTTTAGGATTCAGGGTTCAGGGTTTCGGGTTTAGGGTTCAGGGTTCAGGGTTTCGGGTTTTGGGGTTTGGGGTTCCCCTAATGGGTGTAGGGATCTTGGGGTGCAGGGGTTTTCGGGCTTTTTGGGGTTTCTAAGGTTTTTGGGGCCATTTGGGCTTTTAGGTGTTTTAGGGTTCTAGGGCTCCTAGGGTGTGTTGAGGGTCTTTTCGGGCTTTTAAGGGCTTTTCGTTTTTGAGGGTTGTGTTATTTTTGAGTTTTTTTTTTTTGGGGGGGGGAGGGGGACGGGGGGGTTTGAAGGGTTTTAGGGGTTGTTGGCGGTTTCAGGATTTTAGGGGGCCCAGACCTCATCCGGACCACAGCACAGGTGATGACACCTAGAGGGCCTACCTCGGTCAAGCGGATCGTGCAGCAGAATGACACAGTGGCCGGCATGAGTTTCAGGGTTTGGGGTTTAGGGTTTGGGGTTTAGCGTTTAGGGTTTAGGGTTTGGGGTTTGGGGTTTAGGGTTTGGGGTTTGGGGTTTCGGGTTTGGGGTTTAGGGTTTGATAGGGTTTTGAAGGGAGGGAGGTTCAACGCGGTTATGTAATCCAAGGATCCCTAACACTCCCCACTACGCCCTAAGGCTCCCTAAGCTTCCAAGGTTCCGTACCTACCCCCCCTTGAACCCCCCCTTAGTACCCTATAAGAGTTGGATTGAAGGTTCAGGGTTTAGGCGGTTTTGTTTGGGGCCTTAACCCCAAACCCCTAACCCTAAACCCCAAATCCTAACTCCCAAAAATCTACAAATGCCTGAACACCACACCCGGAGCCTTGAAGCGTGAGGGCCTCGAGACGAGAGGGTTTTTCTGTTTAGGGTTTTAGGGTTTTAGGGTTTTAGGGTTTTTGGGTTTTAGGGTTTTAGGGTTTTAGGGTTTTAGGGTTTAGGGTTTTAGGGTTTTAGGGTTTTAGGGTTTTAGGGTTTTAGGGTTTTAGGGTTTTAGGGTTTTAGGGTTTTAGGGTTTTAGGGTTTTAGGGTTTTGGGGTTCTCGGGTGTTAGGGTTTTAGGGTTTTAGGGTCTTAGGGTTTCAGGGTGTTAGGGTTTAGGGCCACAAACATTCTGGAGCTCGTGGCTTCATTTCTTTTCTTTACGTTTCTGTCAGGGCTTTGGGTTTAGGAGCGAGGGTCTCTGAGGGTGTGGGTTCGAACACCGAAACCCTCCGCCGTAAACCTGAAAGAGTCGAAGCCTTGAGACCCTTTCGCCCGAAAATTCCTCCAGTCCCCAAACTTGCCTCAACTCCTCTCCAAGCTGTGGCTGTAGCCCTTCAGCCCCACAAGTCATCGCAGCCATCGTCTTGATTTCATGGTTTATGGGTATGGGGATTGCTGGACTTAGGTCGTGGCGTTGTGCGAGCTGGCCAGCCACGTCACCACCAAGTACCTCGCCTTCACCGACACGCACCACACCTTAGCGAGCCCGGTTCACATCCTCGCCGATGCGTCTGGGGCACCAGTTCTTCCGTACGTTCCCATGGAGCTCCGGCCACTTGGCACGACGTCTCGAGGCACCTACCATAGGGCCTTTTGGGCTTTTCCACTTTGTTTTTACTGGGGTCCTAGGTTCCGCGTAGAATCTACCTGAAGGATTGGTAGTTCGGGAGCTGAGGACGTCTTGCTGTCGGGTTGAATAGTCCCCACGGAACCCAAGCCCCAACCAAGCCCCGCACAACCCTAAGCCCTGAAGATCCAATCGTGACAGAAGTCCATTACAGCTGCAGTTTGGCGATGCAGAAAGCTTATCAGATTTGATGTTCATGTACTAGTCTTTCTTATATACCATATTCTTGATTTTTTGCCCCGCAAGCAAAGTCTCCAAGAGTCAGGTTTGCCAAGATGCAGCCGTTATGCTGCAAGCTCTAAACCCTGAACCCTAAACCCTAAACCCCAAACTCTAAACCCTAAACCTAAACCCTAAACCCTAAACCCTACACGCAGCAGTGCAGCGTCAGGTTTTGCCAAGACTCAGCCGTGTGCACCTCTCAGGCGGGACCGGCGTTTAGGGTTTAGGGTTGAGAGCTTAGGGTTGAGGGCTTAGGGTTTTGGGTATGGGTTTTGCCCAAACCTGGAACCCTCGACCCAAAAACCCTAGCCCTAAATCTTTGAACCCTGAAAGTCGCGTCGCCCTACCTCTGTCGAAATCCGACGACGGAGAGTGTTCCCTTATTCCATTTGTTTTGGGCTGTTCCCTTAGGCCCTTTAAACAAAAAGGGAACCCTGAGGCTACTCTTGGGTCCGTAAACCCTAAACCCTAAACCCTAAACCCTAAACCCTAAACCCTAAACCCTAAACCCTAAACCCTAAACCCTAAACCCTAAACCCTAAACCCTAAATCCTAAACCCTAAACCCTAAACCCTAAACCCTAAACCTTAAACCCTAAACCCTAAACCCTAAATCTGAGGCTCAGAAAGCTTCAGCTTCCCTCAACCTGAAACCTCCAACGGTGTTCGAAGCCATGCTGATCTTCGTTTGGGGTTTAGGGTTTAGGGTTTAGGGTTTAGGGTTTAGGGTTTAGGGTTTAGGGTTTAGGGTTTAGGGTTTAGGGTTTAGGGTTTAGGGTTTAGGGTTCCACAGACCTCTCCAGCGGGCGGTGGTGCACAGACAGTTTAGAGTTTTCGGCTCTCTTGCTGGTCTTTCGAGGGGTGTGTTGAGCAGGGAGCTTGGGTTCTGCTTTTGGCAATTTGTGGCCTAGGCTTTAGGAACGGCTTAGGTGCCAGAGAAAGATCATTAGCTGGGTTTTGGAGTACTGTACTTCAGTACTCTTTTTGGTTCTGGGTTCCTATTAGCTACTTATACACAAAAAATAGATGAATACTTTTTCCAGGGTCTACTCCAATGGGGGTTTAGGGTTTATGGTTAAGGTCTAGGGATTAAGACGGATCCACTCCTCCACACTCCGCTACACCCTAAAGCTGTACTGCGTCAACCTCTTTGGCTTGAATCAAGGGATGAAGACTCGTGCCCCTAAGGTTGTACCCATAAAGGTTCCCCTTCACATACTCCTAAAGTGTCCCTTATATTCACTTAGAGGATCCTTCAAAAGGCCCCCCCCCCCACCCAAGGGTGTCATCTGTGGGGTCCCTGATGAGGAGGAACCCTAAACCCTGTACCCTAAACCTTAAACCTTGGACCCTAAACCCTAAACCCTAAACCCTAAACCCTAAACCCTAAACCTTAAACCCTAAACCCTCCTAAACCCTAAACCCTAAAACCCTAAAACCCTTAGCAGTTTTGTTTCTAAGCCCGGAATGAGAGGTAGAGGAGGCAAGCCAGCTCTTCGGCGTCGACCTCAGCTACCACCAGGACCTGCAGAGGGGGTGGAGCCGGATGGGGGGTTCAGGGTTTAGGGTTTCGGGTTTAGGGTTTAGGGTTCAGGTTTCAGGGCTCACACACTTATTCCGTCTTCTTAGTGTCATGACTCATTATCAGCCTGTTTGGGGGTTCGCGGTTGCTTTCTTCCTTTGGACACTATCGATTCCACTATGTACGGTTTTCGCCTTCTACATTGCAAATCTTACATTATGCATTTACACAGCTTCACACGCCCATTTTTTTCATTTAGGCATTTGTACATGCATGTATGCATGTATACATGTATAATACATTTTACTTTGAGAATATCAACAGATATGTGGTTCTAAACCCCCGCCTCTTCGTGTTTAATTGGGCCGGCCACACGTATGTTGCCTTCGTGTAACTATGGCGCCAAAAACCAGCACGGCGCAAGGGGGCGCAAGGGCGAGCGCAAGGGCCAGGAGCACAAAACTCTAAGATCAGGCCGCCGCCTTGTCGAGGGTCAGGGGTCTGCAAGTTTAGGTGTTAGGATTAGAGGTAAGGATTTAGGGGTTGAGGGCTTAGGGGCTAGGGTCTGGGGGGCTTCTTAGGGTTTAGGATGGTTTCGTATAGGATGTGTTCAGGGTTAGAGGTTAGTGGGTCTAGAGTCTTTGTCAGCGGGACTCGCGTCGCAAGGGTGGCGCAAGGGACGCGCAAGGCTGGCGCAAGACAGCGTTGTGCATGTCATGAAGCATCGATTCCGGTGCTAAGCCTGTACTTCAAAACAGCGACACTGCAGCCGCATTACGGAATCATCGCTTCCAGTACTGAGCTCGAACTACGAAACAGTGACAATCCAGCTAGCTTATGGAAACATCGCTTCTAGTACATAGCACAAACCCCCAGAAAACCTCGTCGGTACCACGTTTTGTAGTTGGCATGTTTGCCGACGTGGCCAAACGCTAGCACGGCGCAAGGCGGCGCAAGGGCGAGGCGCAAGGGAACCCTACGGCCTTAGGCTTGGCATAAGAATTTAGAACAACATCCATTTATATATATATATATATTTATTTATTTTTCATATGGATATACATCGTTTGTAATTTTTCGTGTCTATGATATGTCTTTTCATTTTTGCCTTCACACGTTTGTACATTTACACCTTTGTACATATCCACACACACACATATAAGGTATATGTTTACGCAATTATCTGTATTTTTTATATGTATACTTGGAGGTTCATGGTACTTCTGAACCAATTCTACCTGTACTTATAACTGTACTTGTAACCAAATTAGGGCACTTAGGGGCTTGTAAGTGGGTATTATAAGTACAGTCATAATTGGTTAATAAGTAGCATGAACCCTCAAATATGTTTTCATGCATCTGCGCGTGTTTAAGCACTTAGCGTAGGACAGACTTGGGCCTCCACACAGAACGGTGTTTTCTGTTAAACCCCTAAACCCTAAACCCTAAACCCTCATTTACGTGATCGGTTTGGAGGGACATCTGCACTTGCAGTGATATGGGTTGTGAAGGATCTTGGGTTTAGGGCTTAGGGTTTAGGGTTCAGGGTTTAGAGCAAGGTCCAATGTGACTTGTGGCTCGTCGCAAGAGCTGCCGGTAGGATGAGAGGATATAGAGGGGATCCCGATACAACAGTGGGGGACTATCAGGGACATCTGCAAATCACGGCACTTGTTTTCACAAGAAAGAGGTTTACATCAAGAGTTCCTCACAACTGCACAGGCCACAGAGTGATGAGTACCCGATCAAAGCGGTAGAATGTTGGGGGGCTTTAGGGTTATGTAGGGGGGGAAACAGCTGGCTGCCACATAATCTACTATGTTGGTGGGATTCCTTCAGGCCGGACAGTGCGGCAATGTTTCTTGCACGCATGGCGCAGTCACCTGAATCCAAAATGCTTGCAAGATAAGATTTGCTTGTAAACCCAGTTCTCATCATGGCGGTCAAGCACACGCCTCTTTCTCAGTGCAAGGAGACTACGTTACATGCTGCGACAAATCATGCAAGGATGAAGAACGTGCGCAGGCTTCCCTCGTGCCTGACATTTTCACGAGGGCGGCGCGGACCTTGTTTTGAGGTTGGTTGACCGATCGTTGTTAAGTATGCACGACTTGAGTCTTCACGAAAGCAACGAGCGCGAGGGTCCCCGTAATTTTGAGCACCTTCACTAAGAGGCATGCACTTGTCTGGGTTTCCGAAATTAGGGGTACCTGACAGCGGTCCTTATCAAAATATATAGAGTGACGTGTTGGGGTTTACACTGGTTTACTACTACTTTTCAACCCCAGCTCCATGCCACATGAAACTCTAACACTCACTCGTCACACCATCTCGTGTTGGATTTTGGCAGGACACTTATGAGACTGTGTTCTACACAGACCTCTTCCGCAGCTTTTGCGATGCTTGGCAGGCGCGCGGAAGTCTCCTTCAACCAACCACTTTTCAGGGCTTATGTAGGGCCTTACCCTAAGGGTCCATGTACCTCATGTAAGGGGCCTTACCCTAAGGGTCCATGTACCTCATATATAGGGCCTTACCCTAAGGGTCCATGTACCTCATATATAGGGCCTTACCCTAAGGGTCCATGTACCTCATTATTCTATGCTTGGGTCCAAAGTCCCTATCAAGGAAGTACTTTAAGGCCCAAGTATTCAATATGTAGGTACATGGACCCTTAAGGCCCCTAAACCCTAAACCCTAAACCCTAAACCCTAAACCCTAAACCCTAAACCCTAAACCCTAAACCCTAAACCCTAAACCCTAAGCATTAGCAGGGCTGTGGCTCTCTTAGAAGAGGTCGCGGTGGCGGAACTTGGCACGTACGAATCCTGCGGCCACGCAGCCGGATCTGCAGAATGAGTGTCGGTATTTTCTCTTTCCAGCTTCAGGTCGAGGGTAGGGTTTAGGGTTTAGGGTTTAGGGTTTAGGGTTTAGGGTTTAGGGTTTGGGGTTTGGGGTTTGGGGTTTGGGGTTTGGGGTTTGGGGTTTGGGGTTGGGGGTTTGGGGTTGGGGTTTGGGGTTTGGGGTTTGGGGTTTGGGGTTTGGGGTTTGGGGTTTGGGGTTTGGGGTTTGGGGTTTGGGGTTTGGGGTTTGGGGTTGGGGGTTGGGGGTTGGGGGTTGGGGGTTGGGTTTGGGGTTTAGGGTTTAGGGTTTGGGGTTTAGGGTTTAGGGTTCAGGGTTTAGGGGGAAGCCTATACACCCTAAACTCAAATGAGCCTTCGGGGGGCAATTTGAGTTGAGCCTTGGGGGGTCCGAATTGGCTTTGGAGTGCGGGGTATGGTCAGGGCTCAGTGTTGAATCTCGGGCTTGAGACAGTTGAGGCGGATATGTGGCCCTCCAACCCACACCCTCTT
>CAJNDS010000225.1:422500-427500 GCA_905221605.1 Symbiodinium natans | reverse complement strand
GTTTAGAGGGTGTAGGGGTTTCAGACCTGGGTCGCGGCGTGGCATAAACCCTCAGCCCTACATGCCCCAAACCCTAAATCGGCGAAAGGATCGGTGCTCGAGTCTTCTCAGCCCTTGAAGGTGTGGGATGTGGGTGTTTTGTTTTGGTTAAAGGGTTAAGGGTTGAGGGTTAAGGGTTTGGGGTTTGGGGTTTAGGGTTTAGGGTTTCGGGCCGCTTCCCGTAGTTGCGGGAGCTGCGACCTGGGTCGCGCGAAGGAACAGATATCCAGACATCTTGCTAGCCCCATCAAGGCCCCCAACGTCCGGAGGCCTTTGCGTGAACCTACCTTGAAGCCTGAATAAACTCTGTCCTGCCCTCCTCCCAAAACACCTCAAGCAGATACTATAGGAGTCGGAAGAGTTACGAAGAGTATTTCCGTATGGCCCCGATCCTCGATCTAATAACCCCCAAGACTCTGTTCGATTTACAAAGGCCCCCTATACTACTAAACGCTTAAGAACCCCGAAAAATGAACAATATTCTTCCTTATTAAGGGTAATATGGGGATTACTATTCTTTATTCTTTTGGGGTTCTTAAGCAAATAGTATAATATGAATGCCAACTCAGGGAGTTGGACGACCCAGTCGCAGACGGCCACTCGGACGACGTCCACGCCGACGTCCACGCGGACGACGTCCACGCAGACGTTCACGGCAACGTCCACGGCAACGTCCACGCTGCTGACCCTTTGCCTGGAGTTTAGTATTTAGGGTTTAGGGTGTAGGGGTTGGGAATGTCGCCCTCCTTCCGGGGTTATTACCTTGATCTGGGCATAGCCAGACCAAAATGGAGATGGGGTTTAGGTTTAGGGTGATTATGGTGGTGGGGTTAGAATCGCCGGATTTCCCGCTTTGTGCTTTGGGGCCTCCAAGGCTAGGTTATTCCCAGGGTTTAAGGTAGTTGGTCCAGGCTGAGACGTGCAGCGGGGCACAACAAGGCGAGACCTACATTCGAGATTTCTTTCGGCTTCGCTCAAGAATCCTTCGCCATCAGCTCGCAATGCAAGGTATTCTCAACAAGTTGCCCTGGAGCACGTGCATTGTTGAAGTGCGTTTACGGGGTTGATGCGCAGGGTCCCGAAAGGTCTCCGTTCCCTCTGTTCTCGTGCCGTCCCGGCCATAGCGTGAAACACCGCCTTAAAGTGGTCATGAAAACTCTAAACCCTAAATTATACCCTAAACCCTAAACCCTAAAGTCGCCAAGCACTGAGGCAATGCAACCACAGCGTGTAGGGACTGTCGGCTTAGAGTTCAGGGCGCCTGCCTTGCAACCCTAAACCCTAAACCCTAACCCCTACACCCGTATATGGCAAGGACCAGCACTGCCACTACCACACCGACCGCCGCCGAGCTTCTGGGCAGCAGGAACTGACGGCGCACGCTTCAGGTTGAAGCCTAAACCCTGAACCCTGAAACCTGAACCCTGAACCCTGAACCCTGATACCTGAACCCTGAACCCTGATACCCTGAGGCACCCACAGCCCTGAAAAGTTACACCTTCCATCCCTCCAAATGCTATCAAGCATCGTGGGCCTGGAGCTTCTTGTGCTTTGGATCCTCAACTGAACCCTAAACCCTAAACCCTAAACCCTAAAGCCTAAACCCTAAACCCTAAACCCTAAGCGCTGAGAAAGAGTCCTGAAGGCTCATTACCACGTGGTTTTTTCCCTGGGCAGGTTTGGTGCTGAGCACAAGTCTTGGTACGTTGATGACTTTGCATTTGGGTTTAGGGTTTAGGGTTTAGGGTTTAGGGTTTAGGGTTTAGGGTTTAGGGTTTAGGGTTTAGGGTTTTGGGTGTTGCGAATCATGATCAGTCGTATCAGGTGAATCAAGTCGCCATTGGGTCATTGCCAGACACCTTTCTTCTTGCGCACCGTCCGTCGTTGAATGGCAAGTCTCTGAGTTTCCCTAGCCTTTTGTCCTCAAGCATCGGCCCATGGCCCCCCGCTACACCCTGACTAAACCCTAAACCGTAACCCGCCCATAACATTTTAAGGCGGCCTTGGAAAGGCTTTACGCCAACGACATTCGCAAGCCATGATTGCCCCTCTTAGGCCGCGAAAACCCCTTAAACCTGGAGGAACCAGATTGAACACTATAATATATTTAGGGTTTAGGGTTGAGGGTTCAGGGTACTATAATCCCGACTAAAGCCTGTGGACCAGAAACCCCTTTGTGGTTCATCAAGTCCCCAAGGAACTGAGGCCCGAAAGCTCCACAAGGCCTAGCACCCTGAAGCCTAAAGCCCGTGAATCCTGACTCCTGTCAACCCTACACCTTACCACCCTGACCCTCACCCTTAAACCCTGAACACCTCAGCCTATAAACCCTAAAGCCCCTAAACCCTGAACCCTAAACCCTAAACCCTAAACCCTAAACCCTAAGCCCTAAGCCCTAAACCCTAAACCCTAAACCAACCTCAGACGAGGCTCACCGGTTGCTGGGGACTCAGCGTCACCGACACCACGCCCCTCGGCCGGCTGCCAGAAGCCCAACTTGAAGAGTTTACAGGATGAAGGGCTTGAATAGTGCCTACGCCCTGAAGCCTAAAGCCTAGACCCTAAGCCCTTAGGCGCAAAGATGTGCTGGCTTTGCAGTTCTTTCAGGGCTTGAAGGGTTGCAGACTTTTTGATCCAAGACTTAAAGAGCTTCGGGGCTAGAGCCCGAAGCCCTATAAACCCTATAGAATCCCTCCTGTGACCCTTCTGATACAATCCCCATGTCATACATCCTGGCCCAGAAGCCCTGGACGCTAAACCCTAGGCGCTAGAGAGGTTTAGGGTTTTGGGTTAGGGTAACCTCAAAGACCATAAACCCTATCAGCGCCCTAACCCCGAAACCCCAAAGTCCTACTGTAAAGACTCCCCAGCCCAGGAAACGCACCCCCCCCCCCCCCCCCCCCCCCCCCCGCCCGAAAGCCAATAGACAACACTCCAGACGCAGCATCGACAACTATGTAGATCCGTCAAGAAGCCAAGCCAAGAATCCTTACTTGGTAGCTCAGTGGTACCCTTTTCTCGTTTTCTGGTTCAAGGTCCCCTTATCAAGTAACCAGTACAAAAAAGGGTGCACTGATTGTAGTATGGTTACTGGGCTCCCAAGCTTATATTGTGCACCTTAGAACCCGGCAGCCTGAAAGAAATCTTGAGCCCCCCCAACGCCCCCTCCTATCCCGAAACCCTCGAACACCAGGAGCCCTCAACCCTACAGAACTCTCAACCCCCCCAACTCACACCCCCAAACTCCTGAACCCCTAAACCCCTAAACCCCTAAACCCCTAAACCCCTAAACCCCTAAACCCCTAAACCCCTAAACCCCTAAACCCCTAAACCCCTAAACCCCTAAACCCAACAGCCCCCAAACTCCCAAACTCCCACATCCCTAAACCCTAATCCCGCAAAACCCTTTACCAAACGCTTAAACCCCTAACCCCTAAACCCTAAACCCCGCAACCCCCAAACCTTTAAAAACCCCACAAGAGACTGCTGGACGCCCCCCCCCAAGTTCCCTAAACCCTAAACCCTAAACCCTAAACCCTAAACCCTAAACCCTAAACCCTAAACCCTAAACCCTAAACCCTAAACCCTAAACCCTAAACCCTAAACCCTAAACCCCTAACCCTAAACCCCAAAGGAGACTGGTGGACTCTCCCGAGTTCAGGGAGGTGCTCCGGAAGGTCTTGGCCCGGGCCGCTGGCCCCAGCGTGCAGCCCGACTACGCCCCTGGGCTGGGGTTTGGGGTTTAGGGTTTAGGGTTTGGGGTTTGGGGTTTGGGGTTTAGGTTTTAGGGTTCAGGGTTTAGGGTTCAGGGTTTTTTGGGTCAGTTTTTAACAGGGTTTTGGGTCCACAACCTTAAGCCCGAACATCCCCCAAACCCCAAGCCGGTTTAGTTTGGGCTGCTGGGCCGCTGGCTGCGGCATTGAGGACAGCGCAGGGGATCTGCCTCAAATTGAACGACTTTAGTAGGCTTTGTTTGGGGTTTAAGGGGTTGAAAAGGTTTAACCTTTAGGGTTTAACCCCCATCCCAAAAAAATCCTTGACAAGCCCTTTGAAGGCCCTAACGGCCTAACGGCCCTCTAAACCCCAAAGCCCTAAAGCCCTAGACCCTATAGTTCCCAATTCTTCTTTGGGAGCTATGCCCTAAACCCTTTCTTTCATATGTATATAAACAATTTAATGCCTAACCCAATGTAAGGTCAGTTTGGGTGTCGGACCACAACTTGGGGGTACAGGCCCCGACTGACTGGGGTACCAACCCTAATGCTCAAAAGCACAAAATAAGGTCAATTTTGGTTGCCGTGCCAGGCCTAGGCGGGTACCAACCCTAATGCCCGGCCCAAAATAAGGTCAATTTTGGACCCTACTGCCCCAGCCCAAAATAATATGGGATTCTTTGGGTAGTAGAGGATTGCTTGACTAGAAAAAGCTAGAACATGAGATGCTGAACCCTAAACCCTATAGCCCAAACCCTTCAAAGCTCTCTGTGAAGCCGAGCCCTGGGGTCCTCACTAGTTCTTAGTAAGGATTTAGGGTTTAAGGTTTAGGGTTTAGGTACCTTAAGCCCCCTTTCAACGGGGCTTGCAGAGGGTAGCGAACTCCTACCAGGGAAGTAGTTACCTTATGTCCTCCTCATCGAACCCTTTCAGTGCGTATAGAAGGTATCAAATTCCCGAATTCTCTTACACCCTCCTACCCCACCCCCCCTCCCATATTTATAGAGCCCTTTCGATCGTTGCAAAGGGTACCCGGTTCCGTCAACCCTAAGCCCTATAAACCTGATAAACCCTATAAACCCTACAAGCCCCCATCAACCCTGGAAGCCCTATAAACCCCAGAAACCCCATAAACCCTGCATATAAACCCTATAAACCCTACAAACCCTACAAGCCCTAGCCCAAAGCCCTAAAGCCCTAAAGCCCTAAAGCCCTAAAGCCCTAAAGCCCTAAAGCCCTTAAGCCCTT
>CAJNDS010000225.1:392500-417500 GCA_905221605.1 Symbiodinium natans | reverse complement strand
CATATAACCCAAGGGAATATGGAACAGAATTGTTTAAAGGTTCGAAGGGGAGTATGTTGAGGGGTTTAGAGTTTAGGGTAACCCTAATAGGGTTTGGGCCGTGCGTAAAGGGTTGATCCAAAGCAGGTTGCCGTAGGGTCCCCTTGTAGGGCTGCTTCTGTACCCCAAAACCCGTAACCCTAAACTTTAAACCCGAAACCCTTATGTCCGAGTTTCAGTAGCCGCTCAAGCTGCAGGATTGCGCTCAGCTCTGTGGCAGTACTGACTCCGCTCTGTCTGACTTTGCTCTGGTGGCTTGGCCGCTAAAAAGAACTTTAGGGTTTAGTGTTTCGGGTCTCGGGTTTAGGGTTTAGGGTTTAGCGGCATCTCTTGAGCCCCCAAGCCCCTAAACCCCAAGACTTAAACCCTTGTTCGGGTGTTCAGGGGTTCAGGGGTTCAGGTCTTTAGACATGCCGCACCGATTCACGGCCCAGGGATAAGGGCGTAGTTTGTGCGGAGGTTTTGGGGGGTTTAGGGTTTAGGGTTGAGGGTGTAGGGTTTAGGGTTGGGGGTTTAGGGTTGGGGGGTTTTGGAGAGTCGCACGCCTCTGGGGGTCCTGGGCTCCTGGGTCTTGTGGTGACACGGTCTTAAGCGCCTAAACTCGAAAGACCTTCAACCCTAAACCCTGTGAACCCGAAAAACCCCACACCCTCTAGACCCTGCAGACCCTAAACGCCCTTATTGGCCCGAAGCCTAAGTCCCAAGACCCTAAGTTCTGAGCCCTAAAAACCCTCAACTCCCTGACAACCCGAAACCCAAAACTCTAAACCCTAGACCCTAAACCCTAAACCCTAAACCCTAAACCCTAAACCCTAAACCCTAAACCCTAAACCCTAGACCCTAAACCCTGAGGTGGCGATGCGGAAAGAGGCTGACGCGGGCCAACCTCCCAGATAGCAAGGATGTCAAGGTGGAGGCAAGGCCTGCAGCAGAGTTTCCCTAAGGGTCCATGTGCCTCACTATGATATACTTTGGGCCCCGAAGTCCCTATGTAGGAAGTACTTGCGGCCTAAGTATTCAATATCTAGGTACATGGATTAGTGTTTGTTTAGGGTTCAGGGTCCAGGGTTTAGGGTTTAGGGTCAAGGGTTCAGGGTTTAGGGTTTAGCGGGTTCAGGGTTGAGGATTTTGGGGGTTTTGGGGGGCTTGGAGTTTTGGGTTTCCGAAGCCCGGGATCCCGAAGCCTGCGCCCCGAACCGGCATCATGGAGTTAAGAACAGTTGTAGTTCTGTGGTTGTAGTTATGTGGGGCCGCTGGGCCCCGCTCCCCTAAACCCTAAACCCTAAACCCTAAATCCTAAACCCTAAACCCTAAACTTTTAAACCCTAAACCCTAAACCCTAAACCCTAAACCCTAAACCCTAAACCCTAAACCCTAAACTTTTAAACCCTAGAAGAACACCACAGTCCCCCTGAAAGGTGGAGCAGAACGCGTCAAATGAGGATCCCGTGCTCCTGGACGAGAAGGACGGAACCCAGACTGAGGGTTTAGGGTTTAGGGTTTGGGGTTTGGGGGGTGTAGGGTTTAGGGGTTTAGGGGTTTAGGGTTTCGGTTTTAGGGTTTCGGGCTTGGGTTTAGGGTTTCGGGTTTAGGGCGGGGGTCGTCGTTTCTAACGGGCCTACAGGCTGACACCGGGGTTTGCAACGATACTGGGATTTGTAGGGAGAGTCGGGTTCATGGTGTGTGTGATGCTTGGTAGCCCAGTGGTACCCTTTACCCTTTTTTTGGTTCTGAGTTCCCTCATAAAGTAACCAACCCAAACAAGGGTGCCCTCATTATGACATGGTTACTGGGCGGTGGATGTTCACATGTAAAATGGCCTGGGACTTTGTGGTGTGAAGGTTTGGATGTCCCCCTTGTACTAACAGTCTTTCGTAGGGATTATAGTGCCTCCTACTAGGATCCCTATTAAGGACTGTCAGTAGAGGGAACATCCCAAGTTTTAAGGTTTAGAGTTTAGCGTGAGTTTTTTTTTGGGAGGGTTTTCTCGCTTCGTTCCAATTTTGACTAGTGTTGTCGAGCGCGTAATTCAACCTATGTGGGAGGGGGGGAGGTGGTGGGGGGGGGGGGGGGTTGGGGGACAGGGCTTATGTTTTGGATGGGGCGTTGTGAGTGCGGGCTCTAGAAGTCTTAGCCCCCAAATCCCAAACCTAAACCCTTGTCCCCATCTTCTAAATTCTAGGACCCAAACTGGCCATGAGCCCCAAAACCCAAACCCTACGCCCCAAACCCCAAACCCCAAATCCTACGCCCTGTATACACCCTAAACCCTCCACCCTACACCCTAAACCCTAAACCCTAAACCCTAAACCCTAAACCCTAAACCCTAAACCCTAAACCCTAAACCCTAAACCCTAAACCCTAAACCTTAAACCCTAAACCCTAAACCCTAAACCCTACCAAACGTTTCGGGATTTCGGGCATCCTGCTTCGCAGGACTTCCGGCGCATCCTCACCACGCACTTCCAGCAGGCCGCTTTGGCCTCACAAGCCCAGAACCGCTTTAGGGGCTTGGGGGTTTAGGGTTTAGGGTTCAGGCTTTAGGCTTTAGGCTTTAGGCTTTAGGCTTTAGGCTTTAAGCTTTAGGCTTTAGGCTTTAGGGTTTAGGGTTTAGGGAACCGTAAGCAATACTCCACTACACTCCTGGCGGGCTTTAGGTTAGGTTTTGAGGGTTTCAAGGAACATTCAAGGGTTTAGCGTTTAGGGCCTTGCAAGGCTGTTTTGACCTAAACCCGAAAATCACCACGCTGAGCCAGGCAGTTTTTTTGTTTTTTTGCATTTAGGGTTTTGGGGTTTTGAGTTGTGGTTTAGGGGTTCGGGTTTGGGGTTTTAGGGGTTGCAGGGATAAGAAGCGTGAGGTTTCTGGAATGGGGTTATAGGAATGTCACCTATAGGTTGTTGAGCAATTCCGAATCTGCATTCTTGTGATGGACTTCCCGTGTGCCACGGATCTACAACAGGCGACTGACGAGACGAGGCTCAAAGCACTCTACATCGAAACTCCGAACAGCAATCGAGTCACGACAAGTCTTTCAGCCCCTAAACTAGGACCGGGAGTAGGCCCTTATTTTCTTTTGTAGGGTTCCCTTATAATCCCCTTAAAACCAAAAAAGGTGCCCTTTGTCTTCTTAGGGTACTCCCGGGTCTAGGAAACTAAACCCCTAATCTAAGTCGAAATGCGAGAGAATTGGCAAGAAACAAGTCGAACTGCAGGGTGTTGGGACCACTTTCAGCGTCGAACTGGGTTTAGGGTGTAGGGTTTAGGGTTCGGGGTTTAGGGTTTAGGGTTTAGGGTTTAGGGTCTAGGGTCTGAGGCACAATATACTCAAATTCTGCAAAAGAAGAAAGCAACATCACATCTGCAGCACAACTCTCTAGTAAGACTGCCGCACCGCGCCATGCTCCGGAATCTTTCTACCACCCCTCTGGATCCCAGGGCCCTAAACCCTGAACCCTGAACCCTGAACCCTGAACCCGAAACCCGAAACCCTAAACCCTAAACGACCGCCTTCCCAAGGGCCCGGCGAACGCTGGAGAGCAAGAGGGAGAAGAGCTGGCGGAGGCAGGGTTCAGGGTTTGAGGCTTAGGGTTTAGGGTTTAGGGTTGAGGGTTTAGGGTTTAGGGCGGTTTAGGTTTTGCTTAAGGGTTTCATGGGTTTCGGATTCAGGGTTGCAGGGTTTTGGGGTTTGTAGAGTCTGGGGTATTTCTAGTGATGGCTTGAAACGAGGCCCCCTTTTGGGGAACCCTTCGAAAGGAAAGGAGCCGTGTCATGAAGGGAGTCTTTTTTGGAGGCGGCGGTTGTCTTTAAAGCTCCTGGACGAGGAGTTGCTCGGGGAGTTTACCTAATGGCGCGGCCTAACGGCTTTATTGTGATTGTGCGGGGTGGGGGGTGGGGGGGGGGGGGGGGGGCGAGCACAACCCCCCCCCAAAAAAAAAAAAAAAAAATGCAGCGGTGGCTACGTATGCTACACTTACAAGTCAGAGGGGGCAACCCAAGACCAGTGAAGTGCCTTTTGTTCCTTAGGGGTTCGGTTCCCTTGATGCCCCTAAGACGCAAGGGCTCCCTTCTCATACCTAGTTGCGTGGGAACCCCGTTTAGAGCATCCTAGAGCCCCAAACATCAAGCCCTCAGTCCTAGAAACCGTTGTAGAGCCCCCAGGCCCCAGACCCTGGAATCCCACAGGCCCTGACTAACCCCCACCCCCCAAGTGCCCCCAACAAAAGCCCTGAACCCTGAACCCTAAACCCACATAAAATCTGTAGAAGCCCCGCCTGCTTGACGCCTAAGCCGTCCTTATTTAAACCCCAAAGCCCAGGCCCTAAACCCTTCACTCCACGCCCAAGCACCCGAAACCCTTTCACTCCTCAACTCCCATAGCTTACTTGCTAAACCCCAGTCCCACCCTGAAACCGCAAGCGCGGGAACCCTAAACCCTAAACCCCAAACCCTAAACCCTATAACCCTACAACCCTATCAACCCTAAACCCTAAACCCAGGAGCAGGCTCCAGCGCGCCGGAAGCGCAAGAAGAAAGTTCGTCGACTGGTCCCCAAGGATCGGGTGAAGAATGAGCCGCGGCTGCCTCGAGTTTAGGGTTTAGGGTTTAGGGGTTTAGGGGTTTAGGGTTTAGGGTTTAGGGGTTTAGGGGTTTAGGGTTTAGGGTTTAGGGTTTAGGGTTTAGGGAGTTAACTTTGGGGCTTTCAGGTTTTAGGGCTTAGGGTCTTGGTCTAGGACGCCCAGTAGTGTACCGTTTTTCCTTCTTTTCTTGAGTAAGACAAAAAAGGTGCCCCGTTTTTCGTCTCCCCGAACCTATGGTGGAAGGGGTCGACTCAGCTTGGTGTGCGCTTAGGGTGTTGGCAGGGTTCAGGGTTTAGGGCTTTTAGACCCTAAACCTCAAGCCCTAAAAGCCCTAGACCCTAAAACTCTAAACCCCAAACCCCAAACTAGACTATGGAATATACAAGTACAGAGTCTAGGACCCCGAGTCGGCCCTCATTCCCATTTTTAAGGCTTAGGTTCCCGTATTGTCCCCTTTCAACCACAAAGGGCACCCTTTTTATGTCTAGGTTACTCCTGGGTCACCCTAAACCCTAAACCCTAAACCCTAAATTTAAGAGCCTCCGGCTCAAGCCGCCGACCCCGCTGGAGCATAGTTGAAAGGTTTAAACGCGTTCGTCAGGTCAAAGGATGCCAAAGTTGGTGGGGGGGGGGGGGGGGGGGGGGGGGGGGGGGGGGGGGGGGGGGGGGGGGGGGGGGGGGGGGGGGGGGGGGGGGGGGGGGGGGGGGTGGTTTTTCCCAAAGGGCCCCTATGTCCTGTGCGAAACCGCCTATGGTCCGTGAGTTTATGCCGTGTGGGTGGCCTGGCCCTCCATGGAAAAGCTGCCCGGGGACCCCCCCCTACCCGCCGCGTTTTGGGGGGGTAAGGGGAAAGAGGGGGGGGGTTTTCACCTCCTTTTCCCATCCAACACGCCGCCAGGGTCGGCGGACCCTAAACCCTAAACCCTAAACCCTAAACCCTAAACCCTAAACCCTAAACCTAAACCCTAAACCCTAAACCCTAAACCCTAAACCCTAAACCCTAAACCCTAAACCCTAAACCCTAAACCCTAAACCCTAAACCCTAAACCCCTAAACCCTAAACCCTAAACCCTAAACCCTAAACCCTAAACCCTAAACCCTAAACCCTAAACCCTAAACCCTAAACCCTAAACCCTAAACCCTAAACCCTAAACCCTAAACCCTAAACCCCAACCCCTAGAAGGAACCCAATTCCTCGCCTGACAACGCGGTGGCGACGGACGTCGCGGAAGCCGGGCCCAAGAAGGCCCTGAGTCGCTTTTTGAGCTCAGGGGCTCAGGGTGTGGGGTTTAGGGTTTAGGGTTTAGGGTTTAGGGTTCAGGGTTTAGGGTTTAGGGTTTAGGGTTTAGGGTTTAGGGTTAGGGTTTAGGGTTTAGGGCTTTAGGTTCAGGGGGCGCGGTTTCGAGCGTGGGGTTGCGGGTTTGGGGTTGACAATCCCTCGGGCCTACATACTTGTAGGGCTGGCTGTTCTCCCTCTCGCCCTCTTATCTGGAGCTTTGCTGTCCTAAGCCCCGACCCGGAAGACCCTTAAGGCCTTAAACCCTACAACCTAAGACGAATAAACCCTAAGCCCCAAGACCCAGAAACCCAAAACCCTAAGACTCCTAAACCCTACACCCTAAACGCTAAACCCTAAACCCTAAACCCTAAACCCTAAACCCTAAACCCTAAACCCTAAACCCTAAGACTCCCAAACCCTAAACCCTAGACCCCAATCGCGTTGGGCCCCAAACCGGTTGAGGCCTCTGCCGGGTGACGGTTCTTCTAAATACATGCTCTTTACAATCAACAGCCGAATCCCCTAGAATAGCCCTAAGCCTCAAACCTATACCGCTACAAACCAAGAATATACGGAGCCGGAATTTTGAAAAAAACAAGTTTAACAGAAGTCCCTCATAGCCCCTGGTACAATGATGCTATAATCCTCGAAGCCCTGTTCTGATGATTACGGGCCCTACCTGAGGTTGATACAGATCTGCTTAAGGCATGGGCTCATTCATGTGGCATCATGGCGGACCACCCTGGGGAGACTGTGACGGTTTCGGGCGGGTTAGGGTTTAGGGTTTAGGGTTGTACGGTGTAGGGTTTAGGGTTTAGGGTTTAGGGCCCAACTCGGTATGCCTAAGCCCCCCTAAGCCCAACTCAAAAGATCCCCGAACCCCCAATGGCCAAACCCTAAACCCCTAAATTCCCTAAACCCTCGACCCAACACCCTCAAGCTCCACAACCCCTCAACCCAAAAATTGATACTCTGACCCGCGCAGGCGAAGAAGAAGGTCTTGCGCAAGCGTGCTTGAGCTTCGAAGCAGTGTGGGAAGCCCGAAGTCCTAAACCCTAAGCACTAGCCCCAAACCCGAAACCCGAATGTTCAGGCTACGTATCCCGCCTAGACCCCCAGACCCCTTAGACCCGCGAAGCCCCGAAACCTAAACCCTACCCCAGCCGGTCCTAGACCCTGAAGGTTTAGGGTTTAGGGTTTAGGGTTTAGGGTTTAGGGCTTAGGGTCATAAGTCCGAGGCCAGAAAGAGAGGAGCCTCGCATTATAGAGCTCTGAAAGTCCGGGGCAGTTCAAGGGTGTGAGCCCTAAAACCCTAAACCCTAAACCCTAAACCCTAAACCCTAAACCCCCGAGAGTCTGAGCCAGCCAAGGCATGGTACCGAAGCAGCGGAGCTGCGGCACGGAGGATCTGGACCAGATCCAACTGGCTTCCCGGGCTTCGTTTTGTTGCTTCTTTGGTTCGTCGGGTTTAGGGTTTGGAGTTTGGGGTTTAGGGTTTGGGGTTTGGGGTTTGGGGTTTAGGGTTTAGGGTTTAGGGTTTAGGGTTTAGGGTTGGAGGGGGGAACGGGGAGCATCCCAAAGTGGTGACTGGAATAAAAAGCTGGCAGGGTCTGGGCTTTCTGATTTTCTACGTGTCGCGGCAACCCCCAGTCACTCATTCTGTTTAGGGTTTAGGGTTTAGGGTTTGAGGGTTTAGGGTTTAGGGTTTAGGGTCTAGGGTTTAGGGTTTAGGGTTTGGGGTTTAGGGTTAGGGTTTAGGGACCTATCCTGGCAAAGACGACCAAGGATGTGGCCGAGGGCGCCACAACGCTGGAGCCCTCTTTTCCATGGGAGGACCACATCGGAGTCGAGCCGGACCTCCCCTGGGAGGACTACAACGGACTCGCCCAGTCCGTGGCTAATGCAAACGTGGAGTACGACCCCCATGAAACATGGTAGTCTCCTCGGAAAATTCGCTCAGGACTCAGGAAGGGGCCTACTCAGAAGAAGGCTTCCCTGTAGACGAGTCATGTGCACGACCCTGGATACCTTCTCAACATCAACCCATAGGAACCCTAAATCCTATGTAGTCCTACATCCTGAACCCTTGAAGAGCCGGCTTCCTTCCCCGAGCAGGTGATAATCACTTGCCTGGCCGCATGCGCTCAGAGGGCGCTTTGCTGCAGGCCCTTTTGCGTCGATGTAGTGGCTTGGGATGTTGCTGCGGCCGATGGGATATCGAGGGGCGCGCCCACCAGACAAACCCTAAACCCTAAACCCTAAACCTTAAACCCTAAACCCTAAACCCTAAACCCTAAACCCGAAACCCCTTAAACCCTAAACCCTCAACCCCTTAAACCCTCAACCCCAACCGCAAACCTCTAAACACACAAACCCTAGATCCCAAACCCTTTTTGTGACCCTGGATGTTGACCATCTGCCATCAGCAGCCTTGCAAGCCAGCGGTCGGATCTACAGACGAGTCGCGGGTTAAGAGTTTGGGCCCTAGCCCTAAACCCTAAGCCCTAAGCCCTAAACCCGAAACCCTAAACCCTCCTAAACCCCAGACCCCAAACCTTAAACCCTAAACCCTGAACCCGAACTTCTGTTTAAGGGGTGCAGAGTTGAGGGGTCTACAGGCTGACAGGTTTAGTGGCTCAGGGTAAGCCCTCAACCCTAAACCTATAAGCCTTTGGGTTTGGGGCCTCCCGACAAAGCACTAGCCTAAAACCCAAAGCCCTAAAGCCCTCAACAAATGCAACAAGGCTAGACTCAGCCAGACGCTAAACCCCCCCCAATATATTGTGGCTTGGGCTTATGAAGTCCCAGGGTTTAGGGTTTTGGGTGTAGGGTTTACAGCAGCAGTCACACTAGGCTCTAGGTGATGTCGTGTTTGGGTTTCGAGTTTTTCGAACTGCCTGGCGATGAGTCTCGCGAGCCGACATTTATCCGGAAAAAGGGCGTCGCTAGCCGTGGCTCTTGGTTTAGGGTTTTCGGTTTAGGGGTTTAGGGTTTAGGGTTCAGGGTTTAGGGTTTAGGGTTTAGGGTTTACCCTACGCAGTACCTCAGGGGTCTTAAGCCTACTTGTTTGAGGTTCCTAAGCCCTAAACCCGAAACCCGACCTAGACCGAGTACATATGAATGACTCTTCGGAAACCTACTAAAGTAGGCTTCGGAGCTCACCCTGACAGGGTTTTCGGGTTTTCGGCTTTAGCATTCAGGGCTTGGGGCTTAGGGTTTGGGGTTTAGGGCTAGGGTTTAGGGTTTAGGGTTTAGGGTTTAGGGTTTAGGGTTTAGGGTTTAGGGTTTAGGGTTTAGGGCTTAGGGCCTTTTTTTATGGCCCCACGAGTCCCCAGGTCCGTCGCAAGCCCTGGCGCTGTTCCGCAGAGCGAAGCATCGGGACAAGGAGTCTTTTGCGCGGGTTTAGGGTTTAGGGGTTTAGGGTTTAGGGTTTAGGGTTTAGGGTTTAGGGTTTAGGGTTTAGGGTTTAGGGTTTAGGGCTTAGGGCTCAGGGTTGGGGTTTGGGGTTTAGGGTTTAGGGGTTTAGAGTTGAGGGTGTAGGTCCAGGGTCTAGGGTTTGTTTAGGGCGTAGGGTTCAGAGTTTGGGTTGAGGTTGAAGGGGTTCAGGGTTTAGAGTTTGGGGTTCAGGGTTTAGGGTTTAGGGTTTAGAGTGAGGGGTTTAGAGTTCAGGGTTGAGGGTTCAGGGTTCCGGGTCGAGGGCTTCGAGGGAGGATCTTGGAATGTGCTATGTCTTCCGTTAGCCTTGAAGCCTAAGCCGCAGCCCTAAACCCTAAATCTTGGTTTGAGACATGTTTCAGGGGGCTTGAGGGGCACGTATGGGAGTTAGGGCTTAGGGTTTGTGTCCTTCGGGGCTTAGGGTTAGGGTTTACGGTAGGGTTGAGGGTTTAGGCTGTGGGGTTTGGGATTCAGGGCTGCGAGTTCGGGGTTCAGGGAACCCTAAACCCTAAATCCTTAAACCCTAAACCCGAAACCGCAACTACGAGTAAATCCCATGCCCCACGGGTCTCAAGCCTCGTCACCCGGATTGCATTGGGTTTGTCGCATTTAGGGAATGCCTAAACCCGCAAACCCTGAGCCCACTAAACCCAAACCACCCTAAACCCCAATACTAAACCCTACACCCTACACCCTAAACCCTAAACCCTAAACCCCTAAACCCTAAGCCCTCCTGTGCCTAGAGCCTGGAGGATGTCTACACGTTTTCGTCGGCGGCAGCTGCAGCCTCGACTGCGCGGCAGTGGCAGGAAGGTTCATGTACTACGATTTGCTTAAAGAATCCCCCCCCAACAAAAAGATAAATATAAAAACAATAAAAATAATGAATATATATATATAGACAAATAAATAAGTATAAATAAATATAAATAAATACAAATAAATAAATAAATATATATATATATATAGATAGATAGATACATATATATATATATAAAGAAAGAAAGAAGCAAATTAATTAAGGGCAATACAAGGATGATTTATTTATTTATCGGTGGTTCTTAAGCAAATTGTAGTTTGGGTAGGGCGTAGGGTGTATGGGTCACTTAGGTGGGGCTTAGGGTTCCTGGAGTCAGGGTTCGAACACTATAAATCAACCCACATCCTTTTATTTCGTATTACTCTGGGACCTCGTGGATTTTGCTGCGTGCTTCCTAAGACACAAAGCCTGGTGTGTCGGGTTTGGGGTGTAGGGTTTAGGAAAATTGGGCTGTGGGGCTGCGTGGGTGCTTAAACGGAACGAAAAACCAATCAAAACCCACGGCTTTGCGAGATTCTGATCCATTGGAGGGCTGTGTGGGTGCTTAAACGGAGAGAAAAACCAATCAAAGCCCAGGGTTTTGCAAGATTATGATCTATTGGGTGGCTGTGTGTATGGTATCTGCCTTTTCAAAGTGAGCTCGGGCTTCCGGCACCCAGAGAAGCGCTGCCCGATTTAGGAGCTTCCGTCTCAGGCCACCGACCCAACAGGCCCTAAACCTCTCCACGCCCAAAGCTCATATCCCCTCCACCCCGCCCTGAACCTTAAAAAACTCTGCAAGTTGTTTTGGGGGGCAAGTGTCTGGCTGCTCTTCTTGGGGGCGGCTGGGGTGGGGGTGGGGGTGGGGGAGGGCAGGGCAGCGGACAGCCAGTGTGTCCTGAATAGCCCAGCCAATACCTTAAACCCTAAACCCTCAACAACTAACCGGGCCTTACTTACCCTTGCTGGCTGGCTCTCCTCGCGTCCTTGCGAGGACGCCGCGGCATTGCTGCTGGAGGCTCCTGGCTTGGTTTCCCTAAACCCTAACCCTAAACCCTAAACCCCAAACCCTAAACCCCAAACCCCAAACCCTAAACCCTAGCCCTAAACCCTAAACTCCAAACCCCAAACCGCAGGCCGGCGCCTCGGCTCTTCGTCTTGATGCCGTGGCCGTCGCCGCAGCGGCGGGTGGCGGGGACCACGGCTCGAGGCATCCGGGCTGGGGTTTTGGGTTTTGGGTTTTGGGTGTTTAGGGTTTGGGGTTTTTAGGTTTTAGGGCTTTAGGTTTTTACTGTTTTGTTTTTTTTTTCACGGTTTTTAGGGTTTTTAGGGTTCTGGTTTAGGGTTTGTAGGTTGTCAGGGTTTGGGGTTTTGGACTTAGGGCCTTTTGGGATTTAGGGTTTGGGGCTTTTGGGTTTTTTTGGGTTTAGGGTTTAGGGCTTGGGGTTTAGGGTGTTTAGGGTTTTTAGGTTTTTTGGTTCTTAAGGGTTTTTAGGTCTAGGGTTTGAACAGGGTTTTAATGTGGGTTTAGGGTGTCTGGTTTAGAGTTTATGGGGTTTGGGGTTTAGCAGAGAGTATAGGATTTAGAGAGCGTAGGGTCCGAAGTTTAGGGCATGGCCTAGTTTAAGAAGATTTTCTGAGTACCAAGGCTTGAATGCGGTTGAGGGGCACAGGGTTTGGGGGTGAGGGACATCTCCAGCAGGGTATTTGGGGAGGGTGTGTGAAGTTTTGAGGGTTTCTGGGGCTTGAGTTGGTGCTTAGGGTTTGCGCGTTCGTTGGCCTTAGTTTGGGGTGCAGCCTTTGAGGTTGGGATGTTCCCCCTTCTACTAGCAGTCCTTAAACAGGGAGTATCCTACCCCCTAGTAGAATCCCGATTCAGGAATGTTAGTATAAGGGGGAGCATCCCAACCCTAAACCCTGAACCTTGAACCCTGAACTCTGAACCCTGAACCCTAAACCCTAAACCTTAAACCCTAAACCCTAAACCTTAAACCCTAAACCCTAAACCCTAAACCCTAAACCCTAAACCCTAAACCCTAAACCCTAGCTGTTCAGATGGGAGCAAGAGTCCAAGCCCTTGGCCAGTGAATTGGGGCGAGTCCGTGCCGGAAACGCCCGGCCGTTTATTAGGGTTTAGGGTTTAGGGTTTAGGGAGTACTATACTGTAATACTGCTTTTGGGTTCTGGGCTACTATTATGGCTACTTCTACCCAAAAAATAGGGATTCACTCGTGCACCATGTGGAATGCCAAGGGGAAACAAGGGCTGTTCTTGGCTCCAAACCCCAAACGCCGAACCCCAAACCCCAAACCCTAAACCCTAAACCCTAAACCCTAAACCCTAAACCCTAAACCCTACACCCCTCTAAGGCCGAACAGTGAAAGCTTTTCAGACCTATCAGCCCTAGCCACCCCAAGTAAACCCTAAATCCCCAAACCTTAGAACCCCAAAGCCCGAAAACCCCCAAAGCCCTAAAACGCTTGGGATGTTCCCCTGTATACTAACAGTCCTCAATAGGGATTCTCTGGTACCCCCTATATATAAGCCCTCTTAAGGACTGGTGGTATAAGGGGGAACATCCCAACCAAACCCTAAACCCTAAACCCTAAACCCTGAACCCTGAACCCTGAACCCTGAACCCTAAACCCCTGGATCCTCCCTAACAACCCAAACGAGGTGGCAGGCCACCTTGGCCCTCCTGTGGGGCGCGTGCAGGGGGTCACTGGTGCCCGACCTCGCCCGGGGCCTGCTTTTTTTTTTTTTTTTTTGGGGGGGGGGGGGGGGGGGCTTAGGGGTTAGGGTTTAGGGTTTAGGGTTTATGGTTTATGGTTTATGGGTTAGGGGGTGGTTCAGGTGGGTTTAGGGCTTCAATCCACAAATTACTTTTGGTCTTTGCAAGCCTCCGCTTTCCTGATACTTGTACGAACCTGCGGAAGAGCTTTCCCGTAGTGAGGGTTCCGGTTTGAGGGAGATGCCGCCCCAAACGCCAAACCCAAGTTACTAAACGCCTTTCCTAATGATTTTAGTGGTTTTGAAGCCGGCTTGGTTGACGATGTAGGCTCCCAGGTCTCTGACTTAGGGTTTGTAGGAAAATTAGGTACTTTGGCTTTTGATTTTCCCTAAACGCTAAACCCTAAACCCCAAACCCTAAACCCTAAACCCTAAACCCTAAACCCTAAACCCTAAACCCTAAACCCTAAACCCTAAACCCTAAACCCTAAACCCTAAACCCTAAACCCTAAACCCTAAACCCCAACCCTAAACCCTTTAGGAAGGCAGTCGGCCGGCTCATCCCTTGGGCTAAGCCTATGGAACCTTTCTAGATCATAGTAGGAGAGCGACCTGTTGGGCTGTTCCCCCCCTATACTAACAGGGTTTTAGGTTTAGGATTTAGGGTTTAGGGTTCAGGGATGTTCCCCCTTATACTAACAGTCCTTAGTCGGGATTGCAGTAGCCCCTAGTAGAATCCCTATTAAGGAGCTGTTAGTATAAGGGGATGTTCCCCATCAACAGAGAGCGTGCACCAGGCACCCCCCAAGCAAGGGCTGCAGAGCTTGCCAGGGATTTTTTGAACCGCAGACATCCCACGTCAGTAGTAGGGTAGGTAACCGCGAACCTTTTTGGGGTAGTAGACTCCCCCTCTTTTATCCTAGGCCCCTTCAACCCCCCGACCCCTAACACTAAACCCCTAAACCCTAAACCCCTAAACCCTAACCCCGTAAACCCCAATTCCCTAAACCCCTAAACCCTAGATACTCCCATCGGTTCTCCTCGGATACTGGACAACTGAGCCACCCCTTGATGGCCACACAAGACCACCTGGAGGTTAATGGTACTTCTTGACCGAATATCAACTGAACTTAAATCCCACTTATACGCCCCTTAAGCGCCCTAATGTGGTTATAAGTACAGTATCCTAAACCCTAAACCCTAAACCCTAAACCCTAAACCCTAAACCCTCCCTTTAAGTACAGTTATAAGTGTTAATTAAGTACCATGAACCCTCCAAGCAAGGTCTTCCTCCGCACTTCCCTCTCCGCAATCGGAAAGAGCCGCTGTGAGGAGTTGTTGGGCATTCATTCACGGGGTTTAGGGTTTTGGGTTTTGGATTTAGGGTTTTTTTGGGCATTCGTTCATGGTGTAGGATTTGGGTTGAGGGGTTTAGGGTTTAGGGCTTAGGATAGAGGGTTTAGGGTTTGGGGTTTAGGGGGTTCAGGGTTAATGATGTTTTAGAGTGTTTTTTTTTGGGAAGTTGCATTTCTTCTTTTTTTGCTGGTAGAAGTCTCGAGGATCCAATGGATTTAAGGCAAGTGTTGTTCGGGGTGGATAGCTGGGTGTAGGGCGAGAGTCGGGTAAGGGCTTTAAGGTCTAGGTTAATGGTTGGTGGTCTCTTTAAGTAGGGTTCTGTTTTGTAGGGGGTTCTTATTGAGGTATCTAGGGGCTATATCAAGGTACAAGGGTAACAGATAGAGAGACCTCCGGCCTGTATAAGGTCTAGGAGGGTCTGGGTTTACGGTTTAGAGTTGTTGAAGGGCTCTATAGGGCTTGAGGGTTCGTGCTTACGGCTATATCGCCCTTGGGAGTTATTTTTCTATTTTTGTTTTTATAAATCGCAAGAGGATATTAAGAAAATTATTTTAATTAAGGCTCTCAGGGGAGTATAGACGGGGGTTGGAGCTTCCCTGGTTGGGACTAGAGACCCTGTTCGCGGACAGGTGCCGCGTTTTTGTTAGTGACCCGGTTCCTTTTATTCCGCAGAACCGCGGACTGTCTTGAAGGGTGTGGCCTGGGCTTTAGTATAGGAGGAAGCCCTAAAGCTGTTTAGGGTTCATGGTTACGTGGAGGTTACCTTAAACCCTACGCAGCCTAAACCCTACCCAAAACCCCAAACCCCAAACCCCAAACCCTCAAACCCCAAACCCTAAACCCTAAACCCTAGCCCTAAACCCTAAATCCTAAACCCTAAACTTGTTTAGAAGTTTGCACCGCAGCTGAGGTTGGCTGTGGCAGCGGGCGCTGGGCCGACTGAGATCGGAGCACGCGCTTGCGCAGGCAAGGGTTCAGTGTTCAGGGTTCAGGGTTCAGGGTTCAGGGTTCAGGGTTCAGGGTTCAGGGTTTAGGGTTTAGGGTTTAGGGTTTAGGGTTTAGGGTTTAGGGTTTAGGGTTTAGGGTTTAGGGTTTCGCCTACAAGCCAGGACCCCATGGTGCCCCTTCTCCTAGGATTTCGTACAAGGCGAGGGGGTTTAGAGGTCTCCTTATGAGTCCTTTATGACGGCTTCCGTTGCCTAAGCTCTAAACCGACTCTAAACCCCGGGCCCTAAACCCTAAACGCTAAACCCTAAACCCTAAACCCTAATTAAACCCTAAGCCCTAGCGAAGCCACCCTACACATGGCCTGTTCCATTCGGGGACAACGCTGAACCCTAAATCCCTCACGCCTTCAACCCTAAAGCCGCAAAGCCCTTGGTATTTAGGGTTTAGGGTTTAGGGTTTGGGGTTTAGAGTTGAGGGTTTAGGTCACAACCTGCACAGGACGACCTGGCTTTGGAAGCCGTGCTGCGTTCCGTGCAAGCTCCTCGACAAGCGTGTTTAAAAATGGTTTGCTTCTGAACAGAAAACCTCAACAACCCTTAAACAACAAAAACACACACCCTGAAGCAACGGCTCTCCTGATCTTGGAAGGTATGTTACAGGGTTTAGGGTCTGGGCTTTTTGGTGGAACCAGCAGGATCATTCCAAGAACAGTTGAGCAGGACAGTTCCGGCTTGGGGGCTTGGGGCGGGTGACATTGAAGTGGTGCAGGGAAACCTGGCACTGCACAGAGTAGCCTTTTCACCCGAAACCCTGCTGTACACACCCTAAACGGTTTAGGGTTTAGGGTTTAGGGTTTAGGGTTGAGGCAAGCCCCAAAAACTTAGGCCGTGAGCGAGTGGGAGTGGTCGCTGGCTCTTCTGCCCGGGCCGCGGCTGCGGCTGGGGGCGGCCACGGTGGCCACTGAGATTTATGAGAACCTTCAGGGCTTAGGGTTTAGGGTTTAGGGTTCAGGGTTTAGGGGGCTCCTTGGGTATTTCCCCAAAATATGGGTGCGCCTCATACACCCTTACCCCCCTCCCAACAACCTATTAGTAAGTAGGCTCAGGAACCCCCCCCCCCCCCCCCGAAAAAGAACCCGTTAGGTGGGTTCTTGAACAAACCCTCGAACGTCCAGACTGTGTAGGGTTGAGGGTTCAGGGGGGTTGAGGGTTGAGGGTTGAGGGTTTAGGGTTTAGGGTTTAGCTTGCAAGGTTCACGAGGTTGCGAAGGGCTGCCGCAGAGTCAACATGCACGCTGCCACACCTGCTGACGAGCCCGCCCGAACAACCAAACGAAACTCATTCACCCCGGAAAAACCAAGAAATTAAGCCCTATTATAACCAAGCACGACAAACCCGACGTCCCCTATGCTCTATAAGCCTCCGGAAGACCCTATATGAAGTAGGGTTTATATTCCTGTGATTGTTGAGTGTATTTAAGGTTCCTTTCTAAGAATCTAATATTGGTGAGTGTATATACCGGGTGTCCTTTCGGGGGTACAAGAAATATTCCCTACTTCATATACCGACTACCACGAAGGGTGCTCATTGGTGCCCCATGTCCATTCTTAGGCTCCTTGGAACCCAAATCCTAAAGCCCCGAAACCCAAAACCCTAAACCCTAAAGCCCCTTAAGCCTACTTAGGACCCAAATCCTAAAGCCCCTGAACCCCAAACCCTAAACACCAAAGCCCCTGAAGTCTAAGAAGCCCCAACCCCTCTACACCCCAGACCCTCAATCCCCTAAACCCCCTTCAGACACCCAAAACCCTAAATCCGAAACCCTAAGCCCTACACCCTACACCCTAAGCCCTAAGCCCTAAGCCCTAAGCCCTAAACCCTAAACCCAAAACCCACACCCTAAACCCTAAACCCTAAACCTCAACTCAAAAGCCCTCCAAGCCCCTTGAAAAGCCTTGCGAGCCTGAAGCAAGCCGGAGTCTCAGGTGCTGGAAGCCTTAGAGCTACTTCGCCACAAGAGCTGACCCTAAACCCTAAACTCTACACCCTCAACCCTAAACCCTAAACCCTAAACCCTAAACCCTAAACCCTAAACCCTAAAACCTGCAGTTTAGGGTTCGGGGTTTGGGGGGTTTGGAGGTTTGGAGGTTTGGGGTTTGGGGGGGTTAGGGTTTAGGGCTTGGGGGTTTCTGGGGTTTAGGGTTTGGGGTTGCTAGGTAGGGGGTTTAGGGTTTATGTTTGGGCGGTTTGTGTTTGCGATTGAGGAGTTTACGGGGGGGGGGGGGGGGGGTGTTGGGGTTTAGGGTTTTTCGGCTTACTCTCGCTGAGTCCGGAGAGCCTGAATAGGAGGGTTTGGGATATGAAAGGCTTCGGTCTAGCTGTTTTAGGGGTCTTTGGGTTCAGGGCTTGGGCTTGTAGGTTTGAGGGCGTTGGTGGTTGAAGCCCTAAACGCAATACTTGAGCATCGACTCCTAAACTCCCTAAACCTGACGGGGCATTCGGGCTGTGGGGCGTTAGGGGGAACTTAAAAGCCCGCTTGCATTGAGTTGAAGCCCACAACTCCGAAGCTCCTAAACCCTATAAACCCTAAACGTTAAACCCTAAACCCTAAACCCTAAACCCCAAACCCTAAACCCTAAACCCGAAACCCGAACCCTAAACCCCAAACCCCAAACCCTAAACCCTAAACCCTAAACCCAGGCCCTTCACGCCCTTTCCGCCGGCCCTGGCAGCCTCTGCACAGGCTTCCAAGGCCGGGCTGGTTTAGGGTTTAGGGTTTAGGGTTTAGGGTTTAGGGTTTCGGGTTTCGGGTTTAGGGTTTAGGGTTTGGGGTTTGGGGTTTAGGGCCTGGTTTAGGGTTTAGGGTGGGATTTTGGGGTTTTTAGAGTGTAGGGCTGATAAGGGTTTAGCTTCGGTCTTGTTATGACATATCCGTTTGGGCCGCGATCGCGACACCGGGCACCCACCAGTTCCTCAGCTGCTACCTACAGTGAGCCCCAAGCCAACAAACCCTATAACACTCTAACCCTAAACCCTACAACACTCTAACCCTGTAACCCGAGACCCCTGCAAGCCTAAGCCTAAGCCCTAAACCATCAGCCTCGAAACCAATAAAGCGCTCACATGCCAAACTCCAAACCCGAAACCGGAAACCCTATTTAAACCCTAAAGCCTAAACCCTAAACCCTAAACCCTAAACCACCTGGGGCTTAGGGTTGAGGGCATCGGGAGCCTCCCATGCCATGACTGTCAAGGGACTAAAGGAGGTTCCCTGATGAGGGACCTTGAGGTTATTCAAGGGTCATTTAGGGTTTAGGGTTTAGGGTTTGGGGTTTAGGGTTTAGGATCTACTTAAGTAAAAAAAGGACTATTTCAGGTGTAATTATATTTAGTATATTTAGGGTTTACATTCCCTCCTTATATCCTGTCTATCCCGCCTCTTGCTGAGTTCGTTCGTAGTGCGAGCTGTGATTTCGTGCTGGGCCCAAGAGCCGTGGGGTTGCAAAAGCGTCATAGGGTTTAGGGTTTAGGGTTTAGGGTTTAGGGTTTAGGGTTTAGGGTGCAGTGCAGCAAGAGCCGTGGTTTCAAAAAGACGTTTCACAGCCTTCCTGGTGGCAGCTTAGGAAGCGAGATGAAGCAGGGTTTATGTTTCTGTTTTTGGTGAGTGTATATAAGGTTCCTTTTTAATATTGGTGAGTGTACATATTTGGTGTCCTTTTCGGGGTACAAGAAATATATACCCTACTTCAATATCGAGCTCTACTTTGTCTCAAGTCCCAGGCAACGCAGAATGCAAACCCTTCCTTGCCGAATATGCCCCACACTTTCGGAGAACCCTAAACCCTATCCCCCTGAACCTAACCCCCCTAAACCCTAACCCTAAACCCTAAACCCTGAACCCTAAACCATAAACCCTATACCCCTTCAGACTGAGCAGGTGCTTCGACTTGAGGATCGGAGTAGGGCCCCTCGGCTCTCGATTGAAGCTGGGTGGGGGCTGTTCCTTTTTGAGGGTTTAGGGTTTAGGGTTTAGAGTTTAGGGTTTAGGGCTTAGGGTTTGTCGGGGCCGTTTTTTGGTGAGATGGTTGTGTTGCGGGGACCCGCCCTACCTGCTCTGTGTGTGGGGAGTTCAGGGTTTAGGGTTCAAAAAAGGGCACTCTGGGTATGTGCCGCGGCTTTAACGAACCGACTTAACGCAAAGCCCCTATAGACACTAAACAGTTAGCCCTAAGCTAAACCCTAAACCCCCTAAACCCTAAACCCCAAACCCCAAACCCTAAACCCTAAACCCTAAACCCGAAACCCTAAACCTTCAGCCAGACTGCGCATCCCAAACCCCCAAACACGCGTATCATGAACTTAGTTGGTCAAGTCACTCCGAAACTTGAAGTCACCAAGCCCTCGAATCGGGTTTAGGGTTTAGGGTTTAGGGTTTAGGGTTTAGGGTTTAGGGTTTAGGGTTTAGGGTTTAGGGTTTAGGGTTTAGGGTTTGAAGACCCGAAGCTCCTAAGACCCCCCTTGCGCAAGAAAACCACGAAGCCCCCAAACCAAAATCCCATGTTCAACGAAGCTCGCCGAAACACGCCCCCAGAAGCCCTCAACCAACACCCCCCTGGTTCTTAGTAGGACATGGGGGAATGAGGGTACCCTGTAGAATCCATTCAAAGGGAAAAAATCTAAAAGGGATGTAGAGGGTACATCATTTCCCCCATTTCCTACGAAGAACCCCATCTCCCGAACCAACGACCCCAACAAACTCTAAACCCTAAACCCTAAACCCTAAACCCTAAACCCTAAACCCTAAACCCTAAACCCTAAACCCTAAACCCTAAACCCTAAACCCTAAACCCTAAACCCTAAACCCTAAACCCTATAAACCCTAAACCAGACATGAGAGGTCGCGGCTGCGGCTGATCTTCTCGCCGGCTGCCTTTCGGAGGCGTCCGGCGTTCGTGGGTTTAGCGATTGATACTACTGGTTGCTTACGAGCCCCCCCCCCCCCCCCCCCCCCGCCCCCAAAACAAAAAATTCAAAAACAAATCAATAATGAAGTATAATAATCACTCTATCGCCCTTGTATCGAAGAATGTGTATATATATAGAGATGTATGGAATTGTTTGTTTTTTTTTGGGGGGGGGAGGGGGGAATTCTTAAGCATTTTTAGGGCTTAGGGTTTTAATGGTTTCGGGATTTGGGATGCTTGTAGTAGCCCGAACCCCTTAGCTCCCTAAACTCCCCGAATCCACAAGCCTTACGCCCCTAAACATGCAAGGCCCTAAGCCCTAAACCCTAAACCCTAAACCCTAAACCCCCAAAACCCTAAACCCCCAAACCCTAAGTCACAAATTGATTTCCGGTCTCAGGTTTTTTTACGGGTTTTGGGTCGGCAGAGTTCACGAAGTTCAAGGCCGAGAACAAACGCAAGTTAGTACGAATATTATGAGAAATAGTATTTTTAGCAGTATTATTATTATTGTTAGTATTGCTATGGTTATTATCATTATGATGAGTATTATTCTCATTACTATGATTATTGTGATTACTATGATGATGATGATTATTATTGTTATTATTGCTATGGTTATTATCATTATGATGATTATTACTCTCATTATTATGATTATTGTGATTACTAGGATGATGATTATTATTATTGTTATTATGATTGTTATGGGTTTAGGGTTTAGGGTTTCGGGTTTAGGGTTTAGGGTTTAGGGTTTGTTTGGGTTTAGGGTGACCCTAAACATCAAATCGGAGGGGCTTCCCCCAGAGGCCCAGAGGGTTCCAAATGTAACATAGTAGTACCTGCCAAGTGGCACCCAGACCATGCTACGTAAACATTTTTTAAAGGGTCTAGGGTTTAGGGTTTAGGGTTTAGGGTTTAGGGTTTAGGGTTTAGGGTTTAGGGTTTAGGAGAAGGGGAAAGGATACAGGGGGGTAGAGCCGCGCAAAGGTTTCGGGCGCTGTTTCTCATGCTCTAGGTGTGGTAAACTGATGGCCTTGTCCCTAAACCCTAAAGCCCTACACCCGAAGTGGGGTCCGAAGGCTTAGGTAAGCACGCGAAAGCCTAAAACCGACTCCCCGGTCCGTGTTTCACGCGGTTTCGCGTGAAAACTGTCTTCCCCAGCACCAACTCTCCCCCACAACCCCAAACCCAAAGCCTTAGAACCTTAAAACCTTAAAACCTTGAAACCTTAAAACCCTAAGACCCTAAGACCCTAAGACCCTAAGACCCTTAGACCCTCAGACCCTAAGACCCTAAGGCCCTAAAACCCTAAGCTCCTAAGACCCTAAAACCCTGAGACCCGAAGACCCAACAACATCTTCACAGTGCAAAGGCAGCTGCAGCAACCCTCAGTCGCCGACAGCGCCCGGCACTTCGCGTGCTGCTCCTCGGTCTGGTTGAATCGCCTAGGGGGGTTTAGGGTTTAGGGTTTAGGGTTTAGGGTTTAGGGTTAGGGTTTAGGGTTTAGGGTTTAGGGTTTAGGGTTTAGGGTTTAGGGTTTAGGGTTAGCAAAAGGACGCTTGGTAGGGTTGCTCATGGGGATTCCTAAGGCCAAATAGCCCATCCTGTTTCCGAGCCCAACAGCCCTACTTGGAGGTTCAGGGTACTTATTAACTAAGAAACTGTACTTATAACCATATTAGGGCATTTAGGGGGCTTATAAGAAAGCCGTCTTTCCCCCCCCCCCCCCCCCCCCCCTCCCCCAATCCTAAACACCGCCAGGAATCCTCGCAGACCCCCGTTTAGGGTTTAGGGTTTAGGGTTTAGGGTTTAGGGTTTAGGGTTTAGGGTTTAGGGTTTAGGGTTTAGGGTTTAGGGTTCACGGTTCAGGGTTTCGGCCTTCGGGGAACCCAACCCCCCGCCGGGTTTTTTTGTAGAAAAGTCTCAGCCCCGAAGTCTGAGCCGTAAGTTCTCAGCTAAGTCGGAGCGCTAAAGCCCGAACATTCACAGCACCTGTAGACCCTAAACCCTAACCCCAAGCCCTGAACCCTAAACCCTAAACCCCAAACCCTAAACCCCAAACCCTAAACCCTAAACCCTAAACCCTAAGCCGTAACCCTAAACCCTAAACCCTAAGAAACCCTGAGCACGGGATGGGCTGAGCAGGGTGCTCGGCTCCGTCCAGCCTCTGGAGCTAGGGTGCCAAGCAAACACCTCAAAAGTTCCGATTTAGGGTTTAGGGTTTAGAGTTTAGAGTTTAGGCCCTGATCTTCAGAATCCTGACCTTCGGAACCCATGTGCCCAAAACCCTGAACCCTAAACCCTAATTCCTAGAGCTGCGAGCCCTAAGCCCTGTTCTTTGGGATTTCCGGCCGGTTCAGGGCTTCGGGTGTCCAAGGGACCGCAGCTACACTCAGTAGTAGGGCATATCCCCTAGCCCCTAAACCCTAAACCCTCCTAGAGCTTAGCCCTTGTTCCGTTCAGGATTCTCTGTCTTTAGGGGCTTCCGGCGTTCGAGTGTTGTGCGGACTTCGCTTGCAAGGTGGGAGCTCTCGAGGACGCCTTCGAGGAGGGTCATCGGCAGCAGCCTGCGCGACAGCCGTCTCGAGAACTACATCAGCCTCCTGCTTAGCACATTGGGTTTAGGGTTTAGGGTTTAATTAGGGTTTAGGGTTTAGGGTTCAGTGTTTAGGGTTTAGGGTTTAGGGTTCAGTGTTTAGGGTTTAGGGTTTAGGGTTTAGGGTTTAGGGTTTAGCTGATGGAGGCTTTGGTTATGGGCCTATGGGGGTGAAAGGCTTTAGGCTCCCAGGGTTGTTTTTTTTGCGCAGGTTGAGGGTTGTTGCCTTGCCGGTCTTGCCACATGCTGACTGCATGTGCGTACCGCCCCCTGCCTGCACCACCACCTCGAAATCGCTACACCCTGTAAGTTCGACCCATATCCCGAATGTTTCTGTTTTTCTGCAGTAATACCAGTTCTGTGAGTTGCACAAATAGGATTTTTAGGATTCATGTAGGCCCATGTGGCCAATGAAGCGGCTGCACCTGCGGTCAGGGGGTGTTTGCGGTAAAAGGGGATGATAGTAGGGGGTTGGTGGCAGTGTGGCGAATCGCGCTCTGCCGCTGTGCATTTGGCGGTCACGGCCTGATTGCGGGTGAGTTTACAAATGAAGTGAATATATGAACGAAATACGTGAAATTAGTGCACGAATGAACGAAAGACCCCGTTCCCAAGATCGCTTTATGTTACTAGATGCTTTCTCTCGTTTCGTTCATACGCGCGTATGATATTTTTCACACTTCGTGCACTCGTTGTAAGAATAGTTGCGCGTATTCTTGTTTCGTTCATTTCACTCACACATTAAATGCACGCGCAAAATTCGCTTGTAACATAATGAGTTCGTCTTCACTGTAATTCTTATATTAATGTATCCCGGGCTTATGTTCAGTGAGAATACCATTTGCCCGGGTATGTCGTTTATATACTTCGTACGTTTCGTGCACTCACTTCGTTCAATTACAAACGCACTATTAACCAGACCTTGAATCCTTTCGCCCTTAGGTCTTATGAGGCCTTTTTTATTGTGAGGCGGCCCGGCCACCCCAATTTCTGGCAGGGTCAAGCGCCTATCATCTTCTCCCCTAAACCCCTAAACCACTAAACCCCCAAACCCCTAAACCCCTAAACCCCTAAACCCCTAAACCGCTAAACCCCTAAACCCCTAAACCCCTAAACCCCTAAACCCCTAAACCCCTAAACCCCTAAACCCCTAAACCCTGCGTTAGAAGAAAGCTGACACCTAAACCCTAGACCCTCAACCCCAAACCCTCACCCTAAACCCTAAAACCTTAACCCTAAATGGTAGGGGTGCCCCCCGAGGTCTTGGCAGGGGCTTGGAGACGAGGGCCTTGACTTCACTGCAACTGATGGGCGCCGGTGGCTGGCGAGGCGCTATCGGAACCATGCGGGTTCATGCCCCAACAAAAGTAAGTTTAGGGTTTAGGGTTTGGGGTTAGGGTTTAATTTAGGGTTTAGGGTTCAGGGTTTAGGTTTAGGGTTTAGGGTGTAGGGTTTATAAATACATGGCAAAACGCTCTGCGATGCCAGGCTGTCCTACGCTGTTTTTAATGGTGCATCAAAGGAACCAGGCTCCTGAACGCCTCCAAGTTTCTGGAACAGATGCTAACATCAAGAGTGATGGCCAAATGCTTGTTGCAGAGTTGGTCTTACTCTTTATTCGTGGCTTTCTTCGTGGCCATTCGGGTGCTTTGTCTTGTTCATCTGTTGCCTTTCTTGCGTGAGAGAGCGCTGCAAACAAAAGGCGCCTGTCAATGTACAACTAGTTTGTGTTGCGATTAGCCATCAACCCTAAACCTCAACCTTAAACCCCAAGGGAAGGGACCTGCACGAAAGAGCTGATCTATCTATGATGCAGGCGTGGCGAAGTCTTCCTAAACCGTAAACCCTGTTGCATCCGGTGTTGTCTTCCTGATTTCCAGCCCTATGATATTCCAGGCGCGATCCTCAGTTTACTCCTTGCGACTTACCTAAAACCGAATACATATATGCGCTCTTCTAGTACTTGCTCAAGAACACCCGTTGTTTGCAAAAAACATGCTCTTCCTCAGAAGGGTGGTAGTAGTCTTAGGGCCCTGATTATTTGATCGACTTATTGTCAGGAGGGGGTTTCCCTGAATGTGGTACTGTCAACCTCCCGAAAGTGTGGCCAATCCCCAGTGTTTTAGGATTCCTAAACCCTAAACCCTAAACCTTAAAACCTAAACCCTAAACCCTAAACCCTAAACCCGCCGTAAACCCTAAACCCTATAACCCCAAACCCCATAAAGTCCCCAGGGTGCCCTGCAAGATTTCCGGCTCCCACAAGCCTCCTCT